>JASVEL010002796.1:0-78443 GCA_032618575.1 Nicotiana noctiflora
GCTTGTCTAACCTTGTGGGGGGACCTCTCCCCTTAGGATATCTTATGTGTTGATTTAAACACCTTGTACGCAAGGTGACGGGCGTGTACTTGTGCAAATTGTTAAAAATCCGCTTTACTTGAATTGCTCACACTGCGTTATCTCTGTTATTTGGCAGTATTAAATGCAAGATTTATCATGTGTTAGTTAGAGGAGTATGACTAGATATAATTAACTGTCTAAATGGTTAATTGCCTTAATTGAAATTATGTGGAACATGTTGGGAAAGAACTTAATTGTTAATTGTAGTTGTGTATTCCATTCTCTGAGTATTTTTTCTTGTTTTTTATTGTGTTATTGTATTGTGGATTGCGTGTTCAATTCCTGAAGATCCTTGTTACTGAGATGAGCGAACTACAGGTTCAATTTCTGGAGATCCCTGTTATTGAGATGAGTGGAGTGCGGGTTCAATTCCCGGAGATCCTATTATTGAGATGAGTGGACTGCGGGTTCAATTCCCAGAGATACCTGTTATTGAGATGAGTGGACTGCGGGTTTGATTCCCGAAGATCCTTATTACTGAGATGAGTTGACTGCGGTTTCAATACCCAGGAGGTCCACGACAGCTGAGGGAAACTTTGTTATGTTATTTTCCTTGTTAATATTAATTGCTAGTGACTTGTAGTTTCTATTCTGTTTCTTTGCTATCATTTCAGATTATATACTGTTATTTTGTTATTCTCGGTAAGGCCCTGACCTTCCTCGTCACTAGTCCATCGAGGTTAGGCTTGGCACTTACTGAGTACCGACATGGTGTACTCATGCTACTCTTCTGCACACTTTTGTTGTGCAGTTCCAGTTACATCTGATCAGGCGCATTATCGATGATCATAGAGCCACATTGGGAGACTTGAGGTATGCATCTGCCGCGCCCGCAGATCCGAAGAATCTCCTTCTACTCTATAGATAGTAGCTCATTTCATTTTGTTGTATAGATATTTCTGGATGATAGAGCCATAGTTAAACTCTTTAGCCTGTGTTGCCCGTGAGTTTTTGGGTCTTCGAGGTTGTATTTCAGTAATTGAGATGAAGTGTATGTACCAGGCGACACTTATTACATTTTCCTATGTTATTCCGCAATTGTTTTTTGTGGTTTCATAAAGGTTGTTAAATTCCACAATTGTGTTAGGCTTACCTAGTCGCGAAGACTGGGTGCCATCATGACAGGTTCACGATTGGTGAACTAGGGTCGTTACAAGTTGGTATCAGAGCTCTAGGTTCATCGGAGTCACGGGACACAAGCCGGTTTATTAGAGTCTCGCTGATCGATACGGAGACGTCTGTATTTATATATGAGGGGCTATGTAACTATTTAGGAAAAAATGTTCATTACTTTTGAATTCCTTGTCGTAGATGTTTTGACACCAATTCTTAACTTCTGTCTTCTATTCTCTTATAAATGGTGAGGACACGTGCTACACGCGAGGACCATGCACCCACGCCCCATGCTGCCGCTGCCAGAGGCCGAGGTCGGGGTAGAGGTCGAGGACATGCCCGAGGTGCACCTACAACACCCGCGTGTGTTACTGCTGAGGCAACACCGGTGGATAAGGTTGGAGCACAGGCACCTGGTACACCTACTACAGCTACAACGACTCTAGCACTCTAGGAGACTCTGGCCCAGTCTATGAGCATGTACACTACTTTGGCTCTGGCGGGGTTGCTTCCTCTCGTTGCAGCCACATCTCAGGCTAGGGGAGGGGCCTAAACTCCCGCAGCCCGCACTCCTGAGCAGCGAGTGCCGATAGAGCAGGCCCCAGATGTTATTCCTATACCGCCCGCGGCACCAGTACAACCCGGAGATGGGCCAGCTGCCTCCGAGGATGAGCATCGCAAGTTAGAGAGGTTCAAGAAGTATGATCCCCCAGTGTTTAGTGGCCTAGCTTCGGATGATGCTTTGGGATTTTTGGAGGAGTGTCATCGCATTCTCCGTACTACGGGCATAGTGGAGTTCAGTGGGGTTTCTTTTACTACTTTTCAGCTTCGTGGGGCCGCTTATGATTGGTGGCGTACATATGAGTTGGATTGTCCAGTCGAGTCTGCCTCACTGACTTGGACACGGTTCTTTGATATTTTTATGAGGGAGTTTGTTCCCCAGTGCCTCAGGAATGCTTGGCATGCGGAGTTTGAGAGATTGCGCCAGGGCACTGTGACAGTATTTGAGTATGCCATCAGTTACACCCGGTTCGCCAAACATGCACCGGCTTTGGTCGCCACAGTCCGGGAGAGAGTGCAGAGGTTTATTGAGGGTCTTATTCTGCCTATCCGGTCCAGCATGGCTAGAGAGCTAGAGATGGATGCACCTTATTAGCAGGCGGTGAGTATTGCCAGGCGGATCGAGGGTATGCTCCCTAGAGAGCAAGGAGGGGGGGAGGCAAAGAGGTCTCGCGAGTCGGGTCATTTCTCTGGTGCCCGTACTTCAACAGCCGGTCATTTTGGCAGGGGTTATTCCGGTTGTCTGGTACTCCAGCTTCCCCAGCACCTTAGGAGCCTTATTATGCTCCCCCAATTTACAGCGCGCCTACGGCACGGGGTACCTCCAGGGGTCAGCTTAGCGGGAGTGGGCCCAGTCAATCACAACCACCGCGCCCTCCCAGAGCTTGTTATGAGTACGAAGATACTCACCATCTGGTTTGGGAGTGCCCCAGACGCGGGAGGGGTGTGCCTTTACAGACTTTACAGCGTCAGCATGCTCCTCAGTGTCAGTAGGCCATTGTTCCAGCACCAGCTGGCACCCTACCTGCCCAACCAGCTAGGGGTGAGGATCAGGGTGGTAGAGGCCGCCCTCGAGGGAGGGGACATGCCATGTTTTATGCTATTCCTTGTCGTGCCATGGTTGTCGCCTCTGATTCTGTTATCATAGGTATTATATTGGTTGGTCACAGAGAGGCATCTGTTCTATTCGACCTGGTTCTACTTTTTCATATGTGTCCTCTTATTTTGCTTCACATCTGGGTGTGCCTCGAGATTCTTTGAGTGCCCCCGTTTATGTTTCTACTCATGTGGGGGATTCTCTGGTTGTGGACCGTGTGTATTAGTCGTGTTTGGTCACTATTTGTGGTTTTGAGACCAGGGTTGATCTTTTGCTTCTCGGTATAGTTGACTTCGATATTATTCTGGGCATGGACTGGTAGTTGCCCCATCATGCTATTCTTGATTGTCACACCAAGACCGTGACGCTGACTATGCCAGGCATTCCACGTATTTAGTGGAGTGGTACACTAGATCACACCCCCAGCTGAGTTATTTCCTTCCTTAAAGCTTGACGTATGGTTGAGAAGGGGTGTGGTGCTTATCTAGCTTATGTGTGGGATGTCAGTGTTCTATTGATTCAGTCCTAGTGGTACGATATTTCCCCGATGTGTTTCTAGCTGATCTTCCGGGCATGCCGCCCGATAGAGATATCGATTTTGGCATTGACTTGTTACCGGGCAGTCAGTCCATTTCCATTCCCCCATATCGCATGGATCCTCCTAACTTGAAGCAATTGAATGATCAGTTACACGAGTTTTTGTGTAAGGGTTTCATTTGAACCAGTGTTTCGCCTTGGGATGCTCCTGTATGTTTGTGAAGAAGAAGGACGGTTCTATGCATATGTGTATTGACTATTGCTAGTTGAACAAAGTTACAGTGAAGAACCGATATCCTTTGCCACGTATTGATGACTTGTTTGATCATCTACAGGGAGCACATGTGTTCTCCAAGATTGGTTTGCGCTCCGGTTATCATCAGTTGAAGATTCGGGAGCCAGATATCCCGAAGACTGCCTTCAGGACTCTGTATGGTCATTACGAATTCCTCGTTATGTCTATCGGGCTGACTAATACCCCAACAACTTTCATGCACTTGATGCACAACGTATTCAGGCCATATCTTGATACATTCGTGGTTGTTTTTATTGTTGATATTTTGGTATATTCCCAGAGTCGGGAAGAGAAAGAGCAGCACCTGATGGTAGTGCTTCAGACTCTGAAGGAGAAGATATTGTATGCAAAGTTCTCTAAATGTGAGTTCTGGATGAGTTCTATGGCGTTCTTTGGCCACGTGGTGTCGAGTGAGGGTATTCTAGTGGATCTGAGGAGGGTGGAAGTCGTGCAGGGTTAGACTAGGACCTCCTCAGCTACTGAGATCCGTAGTTTCCTTTGTTTAGCGGGTTATTACTGTCACTTTGGGGGGGGTGTTTTCCTCGATCGCAGCACCTATGACTAGATTGACCCAAAAAGGTGCCCCTTTTTCAGTGGATAGAGGAGTGTGAGGCGAGCTTTCAAAAGCTCAAGATAGCTTTGACGTCGGCCCCAATCTTGATGTTGCATACCGGTTCGGGGTCCTATACAGTTTATTATGATGCCTCATGGGTTAGACTTGGAACATTATTGATGCAGGACGGTAGGGTGATTGCCTATTGTCCCGACAGCTTAAGGGCATGAAAATAACTACCCTATTCACGATCTTGAGTTAGCTGCCATTGTTCACGCCTTGAAAATCAAGCGAAATTATTTGTATGGGGTCCCTTGTGAGATTTACACAGATCATCGGAGTTTTCAGGACTTGCTTAAGCAGAAGGACCTGAATATGCGTCAGAGGAGATGGTTAGAGTTGTTAAATGATTATGATATATCTATTTTTATCACCCGGGCAAGGCCAATATTGTTGTCGATGCCTTGAGTCACTGGGCAGAGAGTTTGGAGAGTTTGGCATATCTATCAGCCTCAGAGAGACCTATGGAAACGGATGTTCATGCCTTGGCCAGGCAGTTCATTAGATTGGATCTTTCAGAGCCTAGTCGGGTTCTGGTATGTGTGGTTTCTCGGTCTTCTCTATTTGATTGCATCAGGAAGCGACAATTTGATGACCCTTATTTGCTTGATCTTCAGGACAAAGTTCAGCGTGGTGATGCTCGAGATGTCACCATTGGGGATGATGGGGTGATGAGGATGCAAGGGTGGATTTGTGTGCCCAATGTGGATGACCTTCGAGAGTTGATTATAGCTGAGGCCCATAGCTCGCGGTATTCCATCCATCCGGGTGCCGCGAAGATGTACCAGGAGTTAAGGCATCACTACTGGTAGAGGCGAATAAAGAAGGATATAATTGACTATGTTTCTATGTGCCTCAACTACCAGCAGGTGAAGTATGAGCACCAGCGTCCAGGTGGGTTAATGCAGCAGATTGTGATCCCAGAGTGCAAATGGGAGTACATCACCATGAACTTTGTATCTGGACTTCAACGGACTACGAGGAAGTTTGATTCCATTTGGGTCATTGTGGATCGGCTGACCAAGTCCGCCCATTTTATACCGGTGTGCACCACTTACTCATCAGAGTTGTTGGCGGAGATCTATATCAGGGAGATAGTCCGGTTGCATGGTATTCCAATTTCTATCATTTTAGACAGAGGCACTTAGTTTACTTCACAATTCTGGAGAGCCATGCAACAAGAGTTAGGCACTCGGGTGGAGTTGAGCACGACATTTCACCCCCAGACGGATGGGCAGTCTGAGTGCACTATTCAAATTTTGGAGTATATGCTCCGTGCGTGCGTGATTGAGTTTGGAGGGTCATGGGATCATTTCTTGCCACTGGCGAAGTTTGCTTATAACAACAGCTATCAATCCAACATTCAGATGGCACCGTATGAGGCCTTATGTGGTAGGAGATGCAGTTCCCCGATGGGATGTTTTGAGCCAAGCGAGGCTAGGTTATTAGGTACAGAGATAGTCCAGGACGCGATATACAAGGTCAAGGTGATTCAAGATAGACTCCGTGCAGCCCAGTCCAGACAGAAGAGTTATGCAGACAAGAAGGTTCACGATGTTGTATTCATGGTCGACGAGCGGGTTCTACTTCGGGTCTCGCCCATGAAGGGCGTCATGAGATTTGGAAAGAAAGGGAAGCTGAGTCTGAGATTTATTGTGCCTTTTGTGATTTTGAGGCGAGTTGGGGAGGTTGCATACGAGCTTGCCTTACCTTCCAGCCTAGCTGGAGTCCATCCGGTATTTCATGTTTCTATGCTCTGGAGATATCATGGTAACCCGTCGCATGTATTGGATTTTAGTTCAGTCTAGCTGGACAAGGATCTATCTTATATTGAGGAGCCAGTGGCCATTTTGGATCAGAATGTTATGGTCAAAGAACGTCGCTTCGGTGAAGGTCCAGTGGAGGGGTCAGCTGGCCGAGGAGGTGACTTGGGAGACCGAGCATGATATACGCAGCCAGTACCCTCATCTCTTTGCTACCTCAGGTATATTTTCTATGCTCGTTCGATAATGAACGAATGTTTAATTGTAGGAGGATGTAACAACCCGGATGATCGTTTTTGGAATTTACGCCCCGATCCCCCATTAACTGCTTTCCCTAAGTTCATTTCTGCTATTTTGGTTTGCGGGGATGTTCGGTTCTTGGATTCTGAGTGTTTTGGGACACTTAGTCCCTAAATGAGAGCTTAAGAGTTGAAAAATGGTCCATGTTCGGAACAATGTGAAGATGACCTCAGAATAGAAATCCGATGGTTCCGTTAGCTCCGTTAGGTGATTTTGGAGTTGGGAGCGTGTTCGAAATGTAATTTGGAGGTCTGTAGCTCATTTAGGCTTGAAATGCCGAAGTTTGAAATTTTTAAAGTTTCGGTCCGATAGTGAATTTTTGATTCGACGGCCGGTTTGGGATTTCGGAAGTTGTTGTAGCTTCGTCTTGTCATTTTGGATGTGCGTGCAAAATTGCAGGTCATTCGGACAAGTTCTGGATAGGTTCTTGATCGAAAGTGTTTGGTTAAAATTTGAAGTTCATAGGCTTGAATCTTTGATTAATTCGTGTTTCCGGCGTTGTTTTAGGTGGTTTAAGGATTTGAATAAGTTTGAATGATTTTATGGGTCATGTCTGCAGGTTTGGTTGAGGTCCCGGGAGCCTCGGGTGTGTTTTGGATGCTCAACGGAACAATTCCGGAACTTGGAAAATTGCAGAATTTCTGCTATATGTTGTAAACAGTTTCTTCTATGCGATCGCATAACTTGCCCTGCGATTGCATAGTTCTTTGGTGGGGGTCCTATTTTTCCTTCAATGTGATCTCAAATCCTTGAACGCGATCGCATAGGTCTGTTTCCCTCTTCACTGCGATCGCACTCCATTTCCGC
Organism: Nicotiana noctiflora; assembly: GCA_032618575.1. Lineage (NCBI taxonomy): Eukaryota > Viridiplantae > Streptophyta > Magnoliopsida > Solanales > Solanaceae > Nicotiana > Nicotiana noctiflora. Next base: position 7,167 of record JASVEL010002796.1, read on the forward strand.
ATGCGCTTAGTAGAGTTAGAGCTCGTGCCTCAGGGGCCAAATCCTTCTACACGATCACATAGTCCTTCATGCGATCGCATTGAGTTCAATGATCATCTTATGTGATCGCACGCCTTAGTCTACGTTCGAATAGTGAAAATGTTGGAGCTTCAAATTTCTCCTACGCGATCGCATAGCTGTTCATGTGATCGCATTGAATTAAATGCCTGGGCATATTATATCTTTTCAAAAATGAGGGTTCTACCATTTTTACAAAAACTCAAGCTAGAGAGCTCGGTTTTGGGAGATTCTTTAAGGGAATGTCAGAGGCAACTATTGGGTAACAATTCCCTTACTCTCTTATGATCATTACCCACTAATCTAATCTCGAATTCAACCTTTAATTTCACATTTTGAATGAAACTTGGGGTAAAATCCTGAGACCTAATTTTGATGATTTGAGGGGGAATTTGACCTCCGATTTGGGAGAATTTTTATATGGTTAGACTCGTGAGAGTACGACAGTTCTGAAAATGTAAAAAAAATTCAATTCCGAGACGATGGCTGGAGGGGTATTTTGGTCATATTAACCATTTTCCGCGCCTTAGCTTTACTTTTAACATTGTAATTTGTTACTTGCAATGTTATTTACACTATGTAATTGGTTTGTATATATTTGGGCCACTCGGAGTCGAATACTCGTGGCAAGGGCATTTTTTTCTTAGCGTTTTTGTACCGGTTCGAGGTAAATGGCTTGTCTAACCTTGTGTGGGGGACCTCTCTCCTTAGGATATCTTATGTGTTGATTTAAACACCTTGTACGTGAGGTGACAAGCATGTGCTTGTGCAAATTATTGAAAATCCGCTTTACTTGAATTGCCCACACTGTGTTATCTCTATTATTTGACTGTATTAAATGCAAGATTTATCCTGTGTTAGTTAGAGTAGTATGACTAGATAGAATTAACTGTCTAAATTCTTCATTGCCTTAATTGAAATTACGTGGAACATGTTGGGATAGAACTTAATTGTTAATTGTAGTTGTGTATTCCATTCTCTGAGTATTTTTTCTTGTTTTTGATTGTGTTTTTGTATTGTGGACTGCAGGTTCAATTCCCCGAGATCCTTTTTACTTAGATGAACGGACTGCAGGTTCAATTCCCGAAGATACTTGTTATTGAGATGAGTGGACTGCGGGTTCGATTCCCAGAACTAGTGAGATGAGTGGACTGCGGGTTCAATTCCCGGGAGATCCCCGACGGCTGAGGGACACTTTGTTATGTTATTTTCCTTGTTATTAATTGCTAGTGACTTGTAGTTTATATTCTATTTCTTTGCTGTCATTTTAGATTATATACTGTTATTTTATTATTCTCGGTAGGGCCCTGACCTTCCTCGTTACTAGTCCATCGAGGTTAGGCTTGGCACTTACTAAGTACCGTCGTGGTATACTCATGCTACTCTTCTGCTCACTTTTGTTGTGCAGATCTAGGTACATCTGATCAGGCGCATTACTAGTGATCACAGAGCCACATTGGGAGACTTGAGGTATGCATCTGCCGCGTCCGCGGATCTAAAGAGTCTCCTTCTACTCTTCCTTATAGATAATGCTCATTTTATTTTTTTTGGTTGTATAGATATTTCTGGATGATAGAGCCATAGTTAAACTCTTTAGCCTGTGTTGCCCGTGAGTTTTCGGGTCTTGGAGGTTGTATTTCAGTAATTGAGATTAAGTGTATGTGCCAGGCGGCACTTATTACATTTTCCTATGTTATTCCGCAATTGTTTTTTTTGTTGTTTAGTAAAGGTTGTTAAATTCCGCAGTTGTGTTAGGCATACCTAGTCGCGAAGACTGGGTGCCGTCATGACAGGTTCACGATTGGTGAACTAGGGTCGTGACACATTAGTTACAATTTATTAATTCAGTAAAGGATTATAATTTTAAAGTTCTAAATTAGGACTTTGACAAAGTAATCAAGAAGGAGAGGTTTAAAAAATAAGTAATATTTTATTTGATTCTAAAGTCCAAAATATTAAAAAAATAATTAAACTACTATGTTGTCCCATATAAAATTTATTTTTAAGGGGTAAAAAAGGCGAACGATATTTTACTAAGGAAATTCGTGCTTTTAATATGTTATAGATTATTATACTCAAACTAAAAGTAAAACACAAAATGTATTGCTATAAAAATATTAATAACCTAAACTAAATAGGATAAGATAGAAGATGAAACTATTTTTATATATTTTTAATTTTGTGCCTTAAAATAGAACTAAAATTCGTAATAACAAAAAAATACTATATAAACAAACCCAAATAAATATCCGAAAAATAAAAGGACTATTAGAGGTGATTTTAATATGCGGGTCAAAATTACATGTCTACAGTTACCCCACTTAATGGCGGACAGTAGTATTGCGAGATGTGAAGGAAAGATCAAAGAATAGATCATACGCATCCAAAGAGGTAGGGGCGTCCGCATAATATTTGGTAAACAGCGTCAAAACTTGTAAAGATAAATGATTGAATAAATCACCATAATAAAAAATAGTGTCATCTTTTTATATTTATACCCAAATATATTCGTTTTGCATAATATCTATATATACATATTTAATAATAATTTTGACGTCTGGTGTCACGTGACACGCTTGCCGCATGATGTATGTATCCGCCCTAGCAAAGAGGACCAAACATGCATAAATTAAATAAAATAAAATAAAGCAAGAAGAACACAAAAAGCATAATATAATTTTTATGACAAATTGTTGAAGTATATTTGTGTGACTATCTCAATTTAAAATATAAATTGATCGAGAAAGCCTACTTTTATTTCTTTAGTTATTTGGTGAGAAGCTAAAAAATATTTAGACTTTTAGTCGTGTGATAAACAACTAATTTTTAGTACCCGAATAATCTGACACCTAAAAATGAAAATGTAGAAAGTTGCAAAAGCAAGATGAAGTCGCGTATATATGAATCTTTTAATCCGTCAACGTAAATAACAATAATATTCATAAAAGACTGATAATGGTTTCAAATATCAGACCCTATTTTCTTATCGGTTTTATTTTGATAATACTTACAAGTTTTAGGCTAATGCAGAGTCAGCTTAATTTCCTTATATGGAATTGCAAATTGAAAAGTTCAACAACTTCAACTGGTCCATGAAATTTCTCTTCATTTGCCCTCTATCGACTTTAATGCAATGTTTATTTGTGTACAAAATAGAGAACGAGTCAGAAATTATCAAGGAAAAGAATATAGAAGATCCACTAGGTTCAGCAGTACGCGAGTGTAATTGATGTATTCGCACTATTATATTTACTAGTATTAGGGTACGCGCTTTGCGCGTGTACCTATAGCAATAGATATATAGTTTTGAAAATTATATACATATTACTAAATAGTAATGTGTTTGAGCGATTGAACAAATATCAACGAAAAATACTGAATGTTAATCTCATTAAGCTAGCGCATTAAATACACAAATCCTACTCCACTTAAGTTTTATATGTCTTATTATGGTTTATGAGACATTGAATATATATCTTATGAAAATTATTGTTATCTTTGTCACCAAAAATTATAAAAAAAAATTATAAAAACTACCTTACAATAATTATAATTTTTTTTTAAAGAAATTGAATCTTTTGGTCGTTTAGAAATTTGTGAGTGAAGAGATAGTGAATTATAAAAAATAATATAATACGATATGAAAAATATAGGTAGCTATTGTTTATTGAACGAATATAATAAGAAAGAAAAATGATAACGACAAATTTTTTTTGAATACATTTTGTCTTATGTTATATCCTTATTGCTTCAACTTAGCCTTTTTAGCAATTTAATTTTTAATATTATATTATAATATATTTTACTCTATTTTCTTATTTATTTCATGGAAAATGCTCTTATTGTGTAAATAATTTGTGTACCTTAATAATTTTATCAACTTGGCAAGTAAGTTTACTTATGTGATAATTTTGAAACAAAATTGAATTGATTTTTTTTGTTGCTTTATTAATTCAAAAATTTAAATTTGTTGAGATTTCATGCTTTTATGATAGCACAGAAGATATAAATTATTTTTGACCTTTTCCTACTCGAGCAAGATATTATTCTCTTATCGGTTTATGTAATATTAAACTACATTTAATAATTAAATTAGATATTTAATTAGGTACAAAACGGGTCAATTGGTTTTTGTGGCCCATTATAAATTTATTTTTAATTCTATGACCCATTTCTTTTTTTACATATCGGAGATTTATTTTTACACATGATCTATCTTTTACACATTAGAGATTCTAAAAGAAAAAAAATATCTTAAATTCAACATTGTAAAAAGCCATATGAAGGCCTAAAACCCGTAAAAAATCTCTTGCTTCAGTAGTAATAATATATAAAAGCATATTGTTAGAATTATATGTTCCCTAAAAAGAAGAATCAATGTGAACATATTTCTTTGCAAATTGCCGTGAGGAAATATTAGGAAAAGAACGTAATTCTCTTACTTCTCTTGACTAATATCCATTTTAAAGTACCTAATTGTGACGACCCAAAGGGTCATAACTTGTTTTATTAATCATTTCGAGCTTTTGAGGTCTTGAAAACCTCATTTATAGTTGCCTCGATTTGCGTGCGCAGTCCGGGCACAAAGCTGGAAAATAGTTATGTTGAAATATGTGAAATATGTGAAAAAGTTGAAGAATTTTGATATTAATATTGATATGGTTGACTTTGGTCAACATTTTTGGTAAACGGACCCGGATCCGTGATTTGACTGTCTCGGAAAATCCGTAGAAAAATATGGAACTTGGGCATATGTCCGGAATTGAAATCCGAGGTCTAGAACCCCGGTAAAAGAATTTTTCTGTTAAATTATTTTTTGAAAATGTTTAAGGAAAATGAAACTGAATTTTGATTAAAAAGTACTGGTATCGGGCTCGTATTTTGGTTCCGACGCCCGGTACAGGTCATATATATTGGTTAAGCGCTTCCTGTAAAGTTTGGTTGAAAACGGACGTCGTTTGACGCATTTCGGCCTTAAATTGAAAATTTTGGAAATTATGAAATTTGAAAGAATTATTGAGTTTTAAGGCTCAATCCATTGATTTTGATGTTATTTTAGCGATTTGATCGCGCGAGCAAGTTCGTATGATGTTTTTGAGTTAGTGTGCATATTTGTTTTGGAGCTCGGGTAAAGATTTGATAGGCCGTTGGATGAAATTATGAGTTTTTGCACTGCTGGTTTTTCACCCAGCTGTTGTCTTCGCAATTGCGAAGTATTTCTCTCAATTGCGAAGGTGGCAGGTCAAGGCAGGGTTCGCAAATGCGAACCCTTGGTCGCAAATGCGAAGGTGCCCAGGACCGTTTGGGTTCGCAAATGCGAACTAAACCTCGCAATTGCGAGGCCTCCAGTGAAAAGGCATGCTTCGCAAATGCGAAGCATTCTTCGCAAATGCGAAGGTCCCTCAGCCCAGCCTTGTTCGCAAATGCGAACAAACGTTCGCAAATGCGAAAGTCCGTGGAGGCAGCCTAGTTCGCAATTGCGAACATATGTTCGCAAATGCGAAGCCCCCAGATTTGCCTTGGCTTCGCAAATACGAACTTCCCAGCCTTAGCTTATTTTTCAAACTCCAGAAATTGGTCGGGGTTCGCAATTGCGAACCCATGTTCGCAAATGCGAACACAGAGACCTGTAAAACACGATTTTCAGTTCATTTCTTCACTTTTAACAAAACAAAAACACCCATTTGCGATTCTTCACGGATTCCTTCTTCATCAAAACAATTGTAAGTCACTTTTTACTTAATTCTTTCAATTCCTAACATCATTAAACATGTTTTTCAATAGAAATCAAAGGTTTTCATGGTAGAATTTTTTGTTTTTGTTAAAATATAGGGTTTTTCGTAAATTGGGAAATTGGACCTCGAATTGAGGTCCGATTTTGAAACAAATCATATACATGAACTCGTGGGGGGATGGGTAACCGAATTTTGGTCCTAACCCCGAGTTCCGACCATGTGGGCCCGGGGTCGAAAATTACTATTCCGGGCAGAATGTTGTAAAAGATGTAATTGGTCTTAGGAATTAGTTTGTTGAGTAGTATTGATGATATTAAATCAATTGTGTATAGATACGATTGGATTGGAGTCAAATTCGAAAGGAAAAGGCATTGCTACGAGTTGAATCATTCGTAAACTTTCGAGGTAAGTGTTTGTTCTATCCTAGCTCGAAGGAATAGGAATTTAGTTATGAATAAATTGTTGATTAAGAGTTATTGGTGTTATACCGGTAATGGAGATAAATTGTTGAAATTATTATCAATTATTGGTTTGAAACCGGTAATTATAAATATTGTTGATGCAAAGATTATTGGCTAAATGCCGGTAATATATATATTTATGAATTGGGATCGTGTGGCGCGCCGACCACTTATATATATATTTATGGATTGGGATCGTGTGTAGCGCCGACCACTTATATAATAAGAAATGGGATCGTGTGGCACGCCAACCACAAAATGATTTAAATCTTGGCATTGGCCATAGTTGCCGGTAGCCTATTGATATAGTTGGGAGCGGGTGGTACGCCTACCACAAGATGTAGTTACCGTGATAGTTGGGAGCGGGTGGTACGCCTACCACGAGATATGAAATGAGAAAGGAATTGAGACATGAAAGTAAGATTTATTCTGTTGATTATATTATTCTGGATATCATGAGTTATTGACTGTTATTTCAGAGCAGAGTCTTTCCTTATAAATGTATTGTATATATATGTATATTGCAACTGTACAGGTTTATGTGGGTAACTGGCCTTAGCCTTGTCACTAGTTCGCTGGGATAGGCCAGGCACTTACCAGCACATGGGGTCGGTTGTGCTGATACTACACTCTGCGCTCTTTTTGCGCAGATACAGGTTACGGACAGCAGCAGCGGCAGTAGCGACTGTGAGCACGTGATTTTTACCCTACACATGAGTTATTCCTATAAAATTCAAAATAAATGATTTTTCCTTATTTTTTAAATTTTGTGTAAATTTTGTGTTAGTTGTTTGCATGTTATTTGTGTGTGATAAATGAAAATACAAAAATTTGCATTCTTAGGAAGTTAATTCATTTTGTTTAAACAAATTAAAGAAAAATAAAAAAAAATAGTTAGCTTTTAAATTGAAAATTGCCAAAAGTAGATAATTAGTTAGTTTTAATTAGTTCTAAATAATTACAAAGTAGGAAAATATAGAAAATGTAATACAAAATTAAAATACAACAAAAATACAAAAAATACATAAGGAGAAATAAACACAAAATGCAAAAGATCAAAAGAAAAACAAAGAACAAAAGATTGGGCCAATTGGTCCCCAAGTGACTGGCCCAAACGGCTCCCCAGCCCCAGCCCGACCGGTCAAAACGCCCCAGCCCAAAGACCCTGCCCGTTTCCCTCTTTATACGATCACAACCGTTAAAGAAAATCAATCCAACGGCTGTGATAATTTAGTATAATTTCATATGCTAAACACATTAAAGACAAGACTTCTTCTCTTTTGTCTCTAAAACGTTAACTGAACAAACCCTTGTCTTCTCTTCTTCTCCAAAGAGCCGCATCTCCTCCTTCTTCTTCAACAGCCGCCGCTAGGGTTCCGCCACCTATGGCGGCGGCCGGCACCCTTTTCCGATGAAACCAACACCAAACGAATCTTCTTCACCTCCTCACTCTAGAACCATCATGGGTTTTCTTCAAAGACCAACCAAATTCTCCAAATCTCATAAACCCTAGGCGCCGCCACCCACCACCCATGGCGGCGCGCCACCCAAAACCACCTGAAATCCTCACCGCTACTCTTCCTAACACTGCTACACGAGGAATAAGTCAAAGCAGCGAGAATCGGCAAGAACAAAGCCTGCCGAGAATTTTTTAAAAAAGAGGGACGTCGGATTTTCAAGATTCGAAGGTTCGATTGAAGACAAGAATCAAGAAAAAAACGAGGGAATGAAGAAAAGAAGCAAAAAAAAAAATAGAAAATAACGGCAGAAGAAAGCTAAGTCTTCTTCTCTTTGTTTTTGTTTAATTGTTGGAATCTCTATTCTATACATGTAAGTTTGTTTTAAGTCAGAGGTTATAATCGAAGAATCGCACTGTTTGGATTGATTAACTTGAACTGTTCCTGTTTTTTTTATATGATAGTTTTAAGTCTTAATAAACCTTGAATAATTGTTAGTATAATTTAGTTTCATTCTGAAATTAGTAATTGTTATGAATTTTGTTTTCTTGGTTAATTTCTGATTTTCTGAATTCTATTTTTTGTTTGGCTCGCTTCTTAATTTCTGATACCTGTATGATTTGATGGCCCGTGAATTAGTTGAATCCTTATGTTTAAATTTGATTAATTGCTGATTGTTAAAATTGTTTAATTGTGATTAGTAAATCTGTTTAGTGTTGAAAGATAAGCAGGTTCGAGCTGAGTAGTAGGATGTTTTGGTAATTTGTTTAAATTCAGTGAATTCTATAGTGATAACATTTAGGATGTATTGGTTATAGCTGTTAGTTAGTGATTAAGCTCGATTAGCGAATTCGACTTTAGACTAGTTTAGATTCGAGTTAGGTCGATAGTTGAAATCGCACGATTCATAGCAACCTAAGGTGTTTTACTAAATAGAATCAATTGCGACTAGTTGTCTCGATTAATAAGACTCACCATCTATCAATTGTTCCCTCGAGTCTTGTTAATTAGATTATTAATCATAAGTGGCCATATTTGTAAGATTGCCTAAGGTTGGCTATAGGAGAAGTGTGATTTTAATTAATTGAATTAAGTTGGATTTAAAGTAGTTAATAGGGCCAATTGGCTAATTGAGCAATAATCACATAATTGTGGCTATTTGATAAATACAAATCTAGAAATAGGCTAAAATGGGAGAAAAATACAGAATTTGAAGTAGGTAATAAGCAGTAAAAAGTAAGGGTAAAAGGGGAAAAGGAAGTTGGTAAACTTGTAATAAGGTTAAAAGGAAAAGGGTGCAATTGGGATAAGAATTGGTATAATTGTGATAAATATAGAGCTTTTAGGGTAATTTGGGCATAACAAAAGGTGTTTTAGTAGATAATAAAAGGAAATGAGGGCACAATAGGTACAACAACAACAACAACAACAACTACCCAGTATGTTCCCACAAAGTGGGGTCTGGGAGGGCACAATAGGTAATACAAGGGAAATAAAACATAGTAGACTATTCTAGAAGGGGTTTTAGTGTAGCTTTCACTAGAATAATTGCACTAACTTGTGCAACAAGCTAAGAATTGAAGGGGTTTTAGTGAAATAATAATATTCAGATTTTTTTTTCTTATTTTGGGTCTATAAATAGGTATTTTCAGCTTTAGAAAAGGGGGTTCAATCTGATTTTAGAGCTCTCCTTTAGAATTTTAGCCATAGGAACCCTAGAAAATCCCAAAAATACTTGTTCCAGATCTGAAATTAATATTTCAGATTCCTTTTCTTTTATTTTTACCTTCAAAAATCATATCAAAAACCAAAAACAATAGTGAAATTCATTACTAATCAGTAGAAACTGTCACTTGAATGCTAAAGTGGGTTTTGAAATATTTTTGAGGTTCTCGAAATTATCTGCTGGGCTAATTGCTTGGTTTTTTATTCACTATTGATCTCATTGAGCTGCTACTGCTGTGGTTTCGACTGTTATTACTGGGATTGCTGCTGTACTGCCTGGATAAATCATATTTTTGCTGCTGTATGTACTAGATCTAATGGATCTACCTTGATTTCAGGTACACATTTGTAATCTCAGGCTTATGGAAATGATTTGAAGTGCTGGTCATTTTCTTAATGTCTTCTGATTTTGTTCATTTCTTTTTTTTTTTTTGTAAATTGCCATTGATTTAAGAAGTTTTTATGGATTTAGATGTATTAATGATTGCTTGATAATTGTAATTAGAATTGTTGTAAGTCAAAATCGGAACTGTTTGCCAGTTTATCAACACACATAGGTATTCTTATTTGTTCAGTTATCATTTGTTAGTTAGTTTTCCTTTTTTTTTTGTAATTAGATAGTATTGTACAGCTGTGGTAATTTTGGAATAATAGTATGATATAGCAACAATCATAATAGGATCAGCAGTTAATAAAGTTTAGCTTTGCCATTTTTTTTTACGTTAATAAACTTGGCCAATTTGGAATTATCTTATTAAGCAAGGAAAATGGCATACATGTTTAAAGGGACCAGTGACTAAATACGTTGTAAGAGCTTGGGCCCTGGATTGTTGATTAATTAAATTTTGTTACTGCATTTCTTCTATTTGGTATATATAGCCATACGAAAGCAGTAGGTTCTTTTACAGCTTCTCTAATTAAGGTCTAAGCGTAACGATTTGTACAAGTCTACCTGGTTTAGTTCCGAAATTAAGGGTTTATGGGAGTACATTATTTAATGGGCTAGTATATGTAAGGGCCTCAAGCCCAGCCGATTTATTCTCCTTTGTATTGGAATTAGTCACACTATGACTGCCATTAAATTGGAAACCGTTAAAGGAATGCTTGAATCGTAAATTTATTTTAGTACGTATAGGATTAAGTATCAAACTGATATTAGGGACAAAAACAAAAGTAGAAATTTAGTCACTTTAGGTATGACCTTTAATTAAGGTGGGATGAGCCTCGCCCGAATAACGACGGGGCCCCCTTTAGTAATGATATAATACAATTAGGCTCGGGAAGACTATTAGTTAATTCCATAGTCTTACCCAAAAAATAATTAAAAGCCGATAGACGCTACTTTAGGGCACGATTTTAATATACTTTCCTATGAACGAGTGTGCACTTGGTGCGACTCAAATCCAAATCTCGGCAAAGCCAAAATATACCGAAAGTCATAGGCGTATTGGTTGCGGTATGACTCGAGGCGTGTTTCCGCGATGTCGCAAATTCTTTAAAATAATATCTATATAAAAGGCACATTATGTTGTTAAAATCTATAATTAAGTCAAACAAGAGTCGAGAACGACAGTGGAGCGACCGTGCTAAAACCACGGAATCCGGGAATGCCTAACACCTTCTCCCGGGTTAACAGAGTTCCTTATCCGGATCTCTGCTTCGCAGACATTTTTAGAGTCAAAATTCCTCGGATTCGGAATTAACCGGTGACTTGGGACACCATTATCATTCCCAAGTGGCGCCTCTGATTAATCTCTAATAAAATCCCGAACCGATTGTCCTTTAATTGGAAAAACTCCTTCCCTTACGTTATTATATCCGTTTCGGGTATTTGAGCGTCGGGGTATACCCTACGAGCGTATTCATATGCCTATAAGTGTGTTGGGGTAGTAAAAAGGGAGGTGTGACAGCTCTGGCGACTCCACTGGGGACCCCAACCACGAACTTCGGTTTCAGGGTTTAAGAACTCGAGCTCTTTAGAATTGCCGTTCGCGTTATTGTTTGACTTCATTATATGATTTGAACAACATGCTATGTGCTTTATCGCTTTGATATTATGCAGATTGTATATAAAATTGTGCCGAAAACCTTTCTCTCTTCTCCCCCGGGGATGTGCTTACTGGTTGAGACTCCCTTTTCTGTTAAAAGTCACCCTAAATTAAGAAAATAGAGGCCGGATAAGTTACAAAGCCGATTGACTCCGCGGGTCACCGGTACGTAGCCCCCTCCTCGATTCGAGTTGTCCGCTCGGGTACACGGTCTAGCACTCTATGAAACCGTAAGATTTTTGAACATAGGTCTAGGACGATTATTTGCATCATATTTGACTTAGGGGACTCAACACAAGGGTTGGGTCCGTCTAGGACAGGTGACCCGATATTGAAAAGACCGAGCATGTTATGTGTTGCATTTTTATTGTCCTTGATCGTTATGCGGACCGACGGAAATCCCGAGGGAAGAAAAATTGTTGAAAAGAAAAAAAAAAGAGAAAGAGAAAAATAAGATTCATAAGAAAATAGGTATCCGAAAAATTTGAAAATTTGAAAAAAAAAGGTGGAACAGTTTTGTTGAAATAATTGGTCAAATAATTTGACCGAACTACGCAGGTTTGATTCTCGCCATTAGGTGGGATACGTAGGCAACCCTCATCTGGTCCAACCACCCCTTTTAAAAAAAAAATGTGTGTTTAATTTTGTCAATAAAATCAAAGTGATGCCGTTTTTGCAAATAGCTGAATGTTCTGAAAGGACGCCGGAAGGCTGTTTTTTGCAAAAATAGCCACTTTGAATCATTTTTAATAATTTGCGGGCACAACCTTGAAATATTCATTGTGGAAATGTTGCAAGGTCATAGCCGCAAAATCAAGTCCGGGTTCACACCCCTTTTGCAAAAATAACCAAAAAATGTCAAATTTTTGATTTTGTTATAAATAAGTCGGTTGATGCTATTCTCATTTAAAACAAGCCGAATGTCCTTCAAAAGGACGCTGGAAGGCCTTTTTTGCAAGAATAGCCACTTTGAATCATTTTAAATAATTTTGGACACAGCCTTGAAATATTCCCTCGCGGAAATGTCGAAAGGCTGTATCCGCAAAATCAAGTTTTGAGTCATCACTCAACTTTACAAAAATAACCCCTTTATCAAATAAGCCATTACATGGCCGGATTTTTGTTGAAATAGCCACATTTTTGCATTTTTAACTTCCTCAGTCTTGTGTTGGCCCGTGTCGGTGCTGAACGATGCCCCATAGGCCCCAGGATAAAATTTTTGAATTTGCATCTTCTTAAGTAAAATTTTGCAAAATTAGTCACTTTGTCTAAATAAGCCATTATATGGCCAATTTATGAAAAATAGTCTTGTGTTGGTTTATGGTGATGCCGAACGATGCCCCATGAGCCACAGGATAAAAAAAATTTTAAGTTTATCTTTCTTAAATAAATTTTGCAAAAAAATAGTCATTTTGTCAAATAAGCCATTATGTGGCTAATTTTGTAGAAATAGTCATAATTGACACCAAAAATATTCTTATTCTTGTAGAAATCTCCGGTACAAAATGAGAAAGTTTTTCAAGTTTGTAGTTGGAGTCGGTTTCTATAATTTTCCCTTCAAAACAAACAAAAAAAAAAATCAAATAAACATCTCTTTATTTCTTGCATTAATTTGCAAGAACTACGCTCGGTCTGATTCATGCGGGGTCATGATACGTAGGCAATCCACATAGGATTCGACCATTTCCATAACAAAAAAAAAATGAAAAAACTACAAAAAGGAAAAAAGAGAGAATAATCAATAAGCGCAATACCTTAATGCTGACATGGTGGCTTTGTTTTGTCGTGTCCGTTTCCAGAAAGGTGGTTGGTTGTGGTTCCGAAATAACTCTTCCCTATAATACAACGTTAGAGGACAATGGCAGAGAATCTCAAGGCTGAGTGGGTTGGTACCGGTACCCGACAACAGCTGGTTGAACGGAACCACATGTTAGTAGAAGAAGTCAAAATATTGAGACAACACGTGGCTGAAATGTATCGGGCGTGGATGGATGGAAAAGCACTACCCCCGCCACCACCTAGTTTCATGGACCCTGTCCTTACACTGAACCCGATGCCAAATATACCCGCCTATCGCAGCCTTTCCAGCCACCCCAATAGCTCCATCACTCGGTATCCACCTATTTTGTCCCAGGAATGCGCTCCAATCACATCCACTGTTCCTGACGATAAACACCCACCCGAAGCTCATGTTGCCCAACATTACCCCTCCGAGATTGCTCATCAGGACCCCAAACAGAGTCCGCAGGTTGAACCTCCCCAACGACAAGGTCTAGTGGTCGTCTTTGCTAAAGGCCCTCTATATCGAACCCATGGATATCCTTGTAATTCTCCTGGCCCTTACTTCTCCCCACGAGCATACCAGAAACCCCACGGGTCAGGTTTTAGGCCAAATCAGGCCTTTAAAAATGAGAGGCTACTGAAACGAGAAAAAGCTCTCACCCCTTTGGGAGAATCGTATGCCAGTTTGTTCCACAAGTTGAAGCAACTGGGCATGTTGAAACCAATTCAGATAAAAATGCCAAATCATCGGTCAAAGAGGTGTGATTTTTCTCAAATGTGCGCATATTGCTCAGAAGCCCCGGGGCATGACACATAAAAATGTTGGAAGCTAAAAAAGGCAATTCAGGAGCTTATCAATGCAGGCTACATTGCCGTACAAAATCCGGATATAGTCGACACCCGTATGGTTGATACAGAAGGCAGTGGCTAAAGATATTGTGCTTGGTAATTGGAAATATGCTTCATTTGGGGTTTATCCAAAGTAGAATTTTTGGTGGCTTATTTTGTTGTCATTTCTGTCACCCGGGTTATTTCAGGGTTGTAATCCGGACGTTGTCTTGAAAGTCAAAACCCTTCTATCTTACTACTTTGCTTTGTTTAGTGTTGTCTAGGTTTGTAATTTTAGTCTAGTCTGTTCGTTTTGTTGTTCGTCTTGTTGTTTCAACCCGTCAGTTTAATACAACTCTTTGTTTCCCGTCATCCCATTTCTAATTACTTTGCATTTCTTCTCATACTGACTTTAGCAACATGACAAGCACATAATTCTAAGCCTGGTTTTTAAAAGTCAATGAAACAATGTTGAAGATGTAATGATACTCGGAAGAAATACTGTGAAGCCGGAATCGAGTGAATACCGGGGAAAACAGAACATAAAGAAATGCCTTGGAAATGTATCATGCTTCATCGGTTTAAAGCCAAAGGCAAAAGTACCCCAAGGCTAAAGGAACCATTCGTGGTATCAAGATTGTTGCCCAATGGCATTGAGGATCGTCAAAAACAGAAGGCAAATATGTGAATTGGTCGAAAGATAGTTTGTACTTGGTAGGTTTTGAAGATTGGAATGACGAAGGCATTTTATTCGGCTATCCAAACACTTCGTCCATTGTTATCCCCTTTGAGCCATATTATACTTTCTTTCACATCCCTCTTTCGGAATAATAAAAAAAAAAAATTTTGAGGATGGAGCGGGGAAATCAAATGGAGAAAAGAAGAAAAAAGGAAAAAAAAAAGAAAAAGAAAAAGAAAAGAAAAAGAAAAGAATGCAAAGAAAAATCGGGAGAAGTCAAGATGCAACAATGAATACGAACGTAGTCTGAACTACGTCTGACTTGATCCCGAAAGGGTACGTAGGCAGCCTCACTGAGGTTCAGTCACAATAAAGGAAAAATCCAAAAAATCCCCCAAGAAGGAAACTGGGGCAGAAGTTATGGTTGTTGAATAAATAAGATTCCGAAAGTTGTAATCTTTAACCCACGATGAAATATTTTTGAGCCTTTATATCCTTTTTTTTATATCCCATCCAAAAGCCTACATTACGGTCCAAAGGAAGACCTTCCGATCAATCTTCAAGAAATACCGAGTCAAGCGAATAAAGTTGAATCGCATCAGGGGCAACACTCCAGTCTGAACAAAGGAGAATGAAGAACCCAAGATGATGAGAACCACCACGAGACTCCAAGATGAGAGGAATCAAAACGAGAGAGTCTTATCGGTGAAAACCCTCACGGGCATCGTAAGGCGACGGTGAGTTGAGAGAAAGAAAGGTCAAATGAGAGAGGCTTGATAGTGAAGACCCTATGGGCACTACAAGTCGACTAAGGAGTTGGATCAGATCAAGGAAATGAAATCTTGAACACCGGTTTCACGGCAGAAATTACAACAGGAGTTGAGCATCAGTTTCGCTATACACAGAAGGTTGAAAGTGCATGTCCAGGTCGCTAGAGTCGGTATTCACATCCGATAGGTCATTCTTCTGTAGGTTTCTTGTTAGGAATTGTATTTTTCTTTTTATTCTTCACACTTTATTTTACTCTCCTTCTTATCGAGTCAGTCGAGTCATAACAAGTATAGAAATGATTTCAAAATATGCCACCAAGCTTTCCAATTGCACAAGATGGGATTTAGCCAACACGACAATTGTCGTAAGTCAGGGAATGACAAGGCCAGTGATTTGAGCCAAAAGAGCAACATGTGCAATGAAATGGGTAACAATTAAAATGTTTGGGGATCATGCAAGATACAAAGGTCGGCAAAGTGCCAACTCAAGGAAAATATAGCAAATGGAAGTACGGGGTTCGAACAGAGAGGAGGTATATCTTCTGACAAAAGAAAGAGTCAGTCAAGAAACACCCAAGGTTATCAAATGAAATCATTGAAGGAATCATAGACTTCAAGATCAGATTTTGTGAGATCCGTCAAGAAAGGAACAGTATACATGCAGTAAGGAAGAAGTGAAAATGGATAGTCGGTGAACAGGCAAGGCGCTCGGGTGGAAAGCAGTCGCCATCAAAGTTCAAGGCCACAACCAACCACCGCATTTAAACTAACGTATTTTTCTTTGCTTTGAAACAGGGGCATAGACGTTATTGATCCGATAGAGCCAATAGCTTCCAATGGGCATAGGCTCATTTGGGTTGCGATGGGTTACTTTACCACATTGGGCCAAGGCAAAGGGCAAATTTGCGCCAAACTAGCAAGGAGAATTTGTGGTATCACAGGTGTTGTCCAATAGGGCATTATATCTAACCGATGTTGAAGGGAAATGCGTAGAGACTGCTATCAATTCAGATGCGGTCAAAAGATACTATGTATGATTCCTTTTCAATTGTACGTTTTGTATTCTGTTGTGATTTTGGAATTGAAATGACGAAGGCGTTTTATTCTCTATCCAAACACTTTATCTATTGACACCCCCTTTGAGCCTTAATGAATATATTCTTTCATACCCCTCTCTCGGAATCGCTTAGAGCGCAATAAGGAAAACGAAGGTTAAAATTGACAAAATGGAAAGTGATGACCGAATGAAAAAAAAAAGACAAAGAAATCGGGAAAAAGTCAAAAAGAAATCCATCTAAAAAAAAGACAAAGAAATCGGGAAAAGTCAAAAAGAAATCCATCCAACTAATGACGTTGGATGAACTACGTCTGACTTGATCCCGAAAGGGTACGTAGGCAGCCTCTCTGAGGTTCAGTCACAATAAAGAAAAAATCCAAAAATTCCCCACATATTGAAACTGGGGCAGAAGTTATGTTTAATAATTCCGAGAGTTGTAAATATTTTTGAACCCTCGTGAAATTTTGAGCCTTTATACCTTTCTTTCTTAACCCGTCCAAAAGCCACATTACAGTCCAAAGAAAGACCTTCTGATCAATTCCGAAATGATAACGAATGCAACGAAGGAGGAGCGAAACATCGGACAACACCTGTGGTAAGAAAACAAAATACAAAAGGGAAAAATGAGAAAAAAAATGAAAAAATGAGAGAGTCTCATCAGTGAAAACATTAATCGGCACTGTGAGACGACTGTGAGGTTGAGAGAATAAATGAGAGAGTCTTATTGGTGAAAACCTTTCGAGGCACCGTAGGGCGACCGTGAGGACTACCAGAAAAGAGAAAAGCAACAAAAAATAGTATCGGTTTGGGTTGAAAACAATTCGGAGACAGAATAATGATTGGACTGAACTGGGTCAGAGTTTAAATACATGGCATGGTCAGCGGAATCAGCCAGCAAATACCCATATAAGTTCTATCATCTCTCCAAAACACCCTTACCTTTCTTTCATTTTTCTGCATTTCATTGTTTACCTTGAGAGCTAACTACCAGCTTCTGATAACAAAAGTTGAAACAACACTGGGTCAGAAAGAAGGAAGATTTGGGAAGGAAATAAAGAAGCTTGGCAAACACAGCAAAAGGAAAAGAAAACAAAACAAAAATGGAAAAATGAGAAAATACAAAAAGAGTTTGCAAGGGACAAGTAGTTGGAAATCATGCAGCATAAGAAAATGCAAAAACAAAGGAAGCAATAAGAAGTGGGGACCGCAGATGCCAGTTGCCAGCAGTTTATATCTAATAAATTTTGTTTCATGCAGGAACAAATTGTCACTAATCACTTTAAAGTGAATGTGACCAATGTGGAAAAATAGAAAACACAAAAAAGAGGAAAGTTTGACGATAAGTGGAGAAATTCACAGATGAAAGACAATTGGTAAAAGAAAATACCAAAGAGAAGAAGTTTTAAATCATGGTTGAAGTCGGGGTGCCCGCCCAAAGAATGGTATGGCGATTTATTTTTAAAGTTTGTTGTTGAAATCAGGGTGCCCGCCTGGAGAATGGAATGGCATTTTACTTTAAGTTTTAGTTGAAATTTTAAATTGTTGTTGAAGTCGGGGTGCCCGCCCGAAGAATGGTATGGCGATTTATTTTAAGTTTTTGTTGAAGTCAGGGTGCCCGCCTGGAGAATGGAATGGCATTTTACTTTAAGTTTTATTTGAAGTTTAAAATCATTGGTGAAAATCGGGGTGCCCGCCCGAAGAATGGTATGGCAATTTATTTTTTTATTTTTTATTGTTGAAGTCAGGGTGCCCGCCTGGAGAATGAAATGGCATTTTACTTTTAGTTGAAGTTTTAAATTGTTGTTGAAATCGGGGTGCCCGCCCGAAGAATGGTATGGCAATTTATTTTTAAAGTTTGTTGTTGAAATCGGGGTGCCCGCCCGAAGAATGGTATGGCAATTTATTTTTAAAGTTTGTTGTTGAAGTCGGGGTGCCCGCCCGAAGAATGGAATGGCGAAGAATGGTATGGCAATTTATTTTTAAAGTTTGTTGTTGAAATCGGGGTGCCCGCCCGAAGAATGGTATGGCGATTTATTTTTGAAGTTTGTTGGTGAAAGTCATGGTGCCCGCCTGGAGAATGGAATGGCATTTTACTTTAAGTTTTAGTTGAAGTTTTAAATTGTTGTTGAAATCGGGGTGCCCGCCCGAAGAATGGTATGGCAATTTATTTTTTTTATTTTTTTGTTGAAGTCAGGGTGCCCGCCTGGAGAATGGAATGGCATTTTACCTTAAGTTTTAATTGAAGTTTTAAGTTTTTGTTGAAGTCAGGGTGCCAGCCTGGAGGATGGAATGTCGATTTATTTTCGAAGTTTGTTGTTGGAGTCAGGTGCCCGCCTGAAGAATGGAATGGCAATTTAATTTCTGTTAGGCGCCCACCTTCTAATACGGGAATACATTTCTGCATTGCACGTTTAATTTCTGTTAGGTGCCCACCTTCAAATACGGGAATATTTTTTGCATCGCATTGCACGTTTAATTTCTGTTAGGTGCCCACCTTCAAATACGGGAATATTTTTTGCATCGCATTGCACGTTTAATTTCTGTTAGGTGCCCACCTTCAAATACGGGAATATTTTTTGCATCGCATTGCACGTTTAATTTCTGTTAGGCGCCCACCTTCTAATACGGGAATACATTTCTGCATTGCACGTTTAATTTCTGTTAGGTGCCCACCTTCAAATACGGGAATATTTTTCTGCATCGCATTGCACGTTTAATTTCCGTTAGGCGCCCACCTTCTAACACGGGAATATTTTTCTGCATTTCATTTCATACATATCTGCATTCTAAAAAAAATGAATGAAAAATAAAAAGAAAATGAAAAAATTCGGACATTCAATAACATGATGTGCCCAGTCACCATACTGGGGCAAAAAAATCTTTCTTTGGTTGTTTATTTTGTCACAAGCAGAGGTCCACCAGGAGAATGGACGAAATATTGAAGAAGATTGAACAAGTCGAGGCAATAACAAGAATGCCGGTGAAAAGTTGAACAAGTTCAAGGCAATAACAAGAATGCCATTGGAGCGAAGATACAAGTTGAAGGCAATAACAAGAATGCCGTTGCAAGGAATACAAGACACAAGATCAAGAAAATACAAAAAGACAAGCTGGAAGACATAGATAGGATTTTTGTAATTCATAGGCTGTAGCTTAGGCTAGCTCCTTTTATCTTTACCCCGGTGTAATAAGGAGTCAGTCAGCAATGACAGCAGTAACAACAGCAACAGCAGTGAGATCACAGTCCTTGGTAGTCCCAGCTACCAGACCTTCCCACTACACTGGCCTGATTCCTGTTTAGCCTAGGATATGTAGGCAACCTCTGAAGCAGGGTGCGGTCAAAGCTTTTCAATATGCTTCACAATGGAATACTCAAACGGGTAAAAATCGTTCATAGTTGCTCACTTATCTTTGCACGGAAACTCTTCGTGTCCCCGAGCAAAGAGGGGCAGCTGTGAGCACGTGATTTTTACCCTACACATGAGTTATTCCTATAAAATTCAAAATAAATGATTTTTCCTTATTTTTTAAATTTTGTGTAAATTTTGTGTTAGTTGTTTGCATGTTATTTGTGTGTGATAAATGAAAATACAAAAATTTGCATTCTTAGGAAGTTAATTCATTTTGTTTAAACAAATTAAAGAAAAATAAAACAAAATAGTTAGCTTTTAAATTGAAAATTGCCAAAAGTAGGTAATTAGTTAGTTTTAATTAGTTCTAAATAATTACAAAGTAGGAAAATATAGAAAATGTAATACAAAATTAAAATACAACAAAAATACAAAAAATACATAAGGAGAAATAAACACAAAATGCAAAAGATCAAAAGAAAAACAAAGAACAAAAGATTGGGCCAATTGGTCCCCAAGTGACTGGCCCAAACGGCTCCCCAGCCCCAGCCCGACCGGTCAAAACGCCCCAGCCCAAAGACCCTGCCCGTTTCCCTCTTTATACGATCACAACCGTTAAAGAAAATCAATCCAACGGCTGTGATAATTTAGTATAATTTCATATGCTAAACACATTAAAGACAAGACTTCTCCTCTTTTGTCTCTAAAACGTTAACTGAACAAACCCTTGTCTTCTCTTCTTCTCCAAAGAGCCGCATCTCCTCCTTCTTCTTCAACAGCCGCCGCTAGGGTTCCGCCACCTACGGCTGCGGCCGGCACCCTTTTTCGATGAAACCAACACCAAACGAATCTTCTTCACCTCCTCACTCTAGAACCATCATGGGTTTTCTTCAAAGACCAACCAAATTCTCCAAATCTCATAAACCCTAGGCGCCGCCACCCACCACCCATGGCGGCGCGCCACCCAAAACCACCTGAAATCCTCACCGCCACTCTTCCTAACAGTGCTACACGAGGAATAAGTCAAAGCAGCGAGAATCGGCAAGAACAAAGCCTGCCGAGAATTTTTGAAAAAAAAGGGACGTCGGATTTTCAAGATTCGAAGGTTCGATTGAAGACAAGAATCAAGAAAAGAACGAGGGAATGAAGAAAAGAAGCAAAAAAAAAAATAGAAAATAACGGCAGAAGAAAGCTAAGTCTTCTTCTCTTTGTTTTTGTTTAATTGTTGGAATCTCTATTCTATACATGTAAGTTTGTTTTAAGTCAGAGGTTATAATCGAAGAATCGCGCTGTTTGGATTGATTAACTTGAACTGTTCCTATTTTTTTTATATGATAGTTTTAAGGCTTAATAAACCTTGAATAATTGTTAGTATAATTTAGTTTCATTCTGAAATTAGTAATTGGTATGAATTTTGTTTTCTTGGTTAATTTCTGATTTTCTGAATTCTATTTTTTGTTTGGCTCGCTTCTTAATTTCTGATACCTGTATGATTTGATGGCCCGTGAATTAGTTGAATCCTTCTGTTTAAAATTGATTAATTGCTGATTGTTAAAATTGTTTAATTGTGATTAGTAAATCTGTTTAGTGTTGAAAGATAAGTAGGTTCGAGCTGAGTAGTAGGATGTTTTGGTAATTTGTTTAAATTCAGTGAATTCTATAGTGATAACATTTAGGATGTATTGGTTATAGCTGTTAGTTAGTGATTAAGCTCGATTAGCGAATTCGACTTTAGACTAGTTTAGATTCGAGTTAGGTCGATAGTTGAAATCGCACGATTCATAGCAACCTAAGGTGTTTTACTAAATAGAATCAATTGCGACTAGTTGTCTCGATTAATAAGACTCACCATCTATCAATTGTTCCCTCGAGTCTTGTTAATTAGATAATTAATCATAAGTGGCCATATTTGTAAGATTGCCTAAGGTTGGCTATAGGAGAAGTGTGATTTTAATTAATTGAATTAAGTTGGATTTAAAGTAGTTAATAGGGCCAATTGGCTAATTGAGCAATAATCACATAATTGTGGCTATTTGATAAATACAAATCTGGAAATAGGCTAAAATGGGAGAAAAATACAGAATTTGAAGTAGGTAATAAGCAGTAAAAAGTAAGGATAAAAGGGGAAAAGGAAGTTGGTAAACTTGTAATAAGGTTAAAAGGAAAATGGTGCAATTGGGATAAGAATTGGTATAATTGTGATAAATATAGAGCTTTTAGGGTAATTTGGGCATAACAAAAGGTGTTTTAGTAGATAATAAAAGGAAATGAGGGCACAATAGGTAATACAAGGGAAATAGAACATGGTAGAGTATTCTAGAAGGGGTTTTAGTGTAGCTTTCACTAGAATAATTGCACTAACTTGTGCAACAAGCTAAGAATTGAAGGGGTTTTAGTGAAATAATAATATTCAGATTTTTTTTTCTTATTTTGGGTCTATAAATAGGTATTTTCAGCTTTAGAAAAGGGGGTTCAATCTGATTTTAGAGCTTTCCTTTAGAATTTTAGCCATAGGAACCCTAGAAAATCCCAAAAATACTTGTTCCAGATCTGAAATTAATATTTCAGATTCCTTTTCTTTTATTTTTACCTTCAAAAATCATATCAAAAACCAAAAACAATAGTGAAATTCATTACTAATCAGTAGAAACTGTCACTTGAATGCGAAAGTGGGTTTTGAAATATTTTTGAGGTTCTGGAAATTATCTGCTGGGCTAATTGCTTGGTTTTTTATTCACTATTGATCTCATTGAGCTGCTATTGCTGTGGTTTCGACTGTTATTACTGGGATTGCTGCTGTACTGCCTGGATAAATCATATTTTTGCTGCTGTATGTACTAGATCTAATGGATCTACCTTGATTTCAGGTACACATTTGTAATCTCAGGCTTATGGAAATGATTTGAAGTGCTGGTCATTTTCTTAATGTCTTCTGATTTTGTTCATTTCTTTTTTTTTTTGTAAATTGCCATTGATTTAAGAAGTTTTTATGGATTTAGATGTATTAATGATTGCTTGATAATTGTAATTAGAATTGTTGTAAGTCAAAATCGGAACTGTTTGCCAGTTTATCAACACACATAGGTATTCTTTTGTTCAGTTATCATTTGTTAGTTAGTTTCCTTTTTTTTTGTAATTAGATAGTATTGTACAGCTGTGGTAATTTTGGAATAATAGTATGATATAGCAACAATCATAATAGGATCAGCAGTTAATAAAGGTTAGCTTTGCCATTTTTTTTTACGTTAATAAACTTGGCCAATTTGGAATTATCTTATTAAGCAAGGAAAATGGCATACATGTTTAAAGGGACCAGTGACAAATACGTTGTAAGAGCTTGGGCCCTGGATTGTTGATTAATCAAATTTTGTTAATGCATTTCTTCTATTTGGTATATATAGCCATACGAAAGCAGTAGGTTCTTTTACAGCTTCTCTAATTAAGGTCTAAGCGTAACGATTTGTACAAGTCTACCGGTTTAGTTCCGAAATTAAGGGTTTATGGGAGTACATTATTTAATGGTCTAGTATATGTAAGGGCCTCAAGCCCAGCCGATTTATTCTCCTTTGTATTGGAATTAGTCACACTATGACTGCCATTAAATTGGAAACCGTTAAAGGAATGCTTGAATCGTAAATTTGTTTTAGTACGTATAGGATTAAGTATCAAACTGATATTAGGGACAAAAACAAAAGTAGAAATTTAGTCACTTTAGGTATGACCTTTAATAAAAGTGGGATGAGCCTCGCCCGAATAACGACGGGCCCCCCTTTAGTAATGATATAATACAATTAGGCTCGGGAAGACTATTAGTTAATTCCATAGTCTTACCCAAAAATAATTAAAAGCCGATAGACGCTACTTTAGGGCACGATTTTAATATACTTTCCTATGAACGAGTGTGCACTTGGTGCGACTCAAATCCAAATCTCGGCAAAGCCAAAATATACCGAAAGTCATAGGCGTACTGGTTGCGGTATGACTCGAGGCGTGTTTCCGCGATGTCGCAAATTCTTTAAAATAATATCTATATAAAAGGCACATTATGTTGTTAAAATCTATAATTAAGTCAAACAAGAGTCGAGAACGACAGTGGAGCGACCGTGCTAAAACCACGGAATCCGGGAATGCCTAACACCTTCTCCCGGGTTAACAGAGTTCCTTATCCGGATCTCTACTTCGCAGACATTTTTAGAGTCAAAATTCCTCGGATTCGGGATTAACCGGTGACTTGGGACACCATTATCATTCCCAAGTGGCGACTCTGATTAATCTCTAATAAAATCCCGAACCGATTGTCCTTTAATTGGAAAAACTCCTTCCCTTACGTTATTTTATCCGTTTCGGTCGGTTGTGCTGATACTACACTCTGCGCTCTTTTTGCGCAGATACAGGTTACGGACAGCAGCAGCGGCAGTAGCGACTTGTGGATTTTTCCGACTACTGAGACTACGAGGTAGCCTTGCAGGCGTCCGCATGACCCGTTGTCTCTTCTATCTATGCTTTTCATTCTGTTATCTCATGTAATCGAGATAAACAACTTATATTTTCTTTCAGACAATTATGTGTATTATTCTTAGAAGTTCGTGAGTATTGTGACACCAGTCTTGGGTAGTGTATCATGTTTGGGTTTTCTTTATCATATTTGACTAAGTCTTCCGCTAATTTTGATTATTCCGCTGTAATTTATATGTTTTTAATAATAAGTCCTAATAAGAATTTGGTAATTAATGGAGGTGTAATTAATATTTGGCTTGCCTAGCTCCCATTTAGTAGTCGCCATCATGACCCCCGATGGTGGGAAATCCGGGTCGTGACAGTTGGTATCAGAGCTCTAGGTTGCACAGGTCTCACAACTCACGAACAACCTTAGTAGAGTCTGAAGGATCGGTACGGAGACGTCTGTATTTATCCTCCAGAGGCTACAGAGTTAGGAAAATATTCTCTTTATTCTTTCCAGTCGTGCGACTTGATCTTTTAAATGTTAATTGAACTTCTACTCCGTTCTTCCGTAGATGGTAAGGACACGTGCATCCTCATCTACTGACCAGCAGCCCGAGGTCCCAACAGCGGTAGCTCCTGCTAGGGGTAGAGGCCGAGGTCGAGGTCGTCCTAGAGGACAAGGTAGGGGCAGAGCTCAGCCCCGAGCAGCAGCACGAGTGGCAGAACCTCAGGTTCACATCGAGGAGGAAGTTCCAGCCCCAGCAGCTCCAGTAGGCCCAGCTCAGGTCCCAGGAGGAGCTGTGTTTTCACCGGATCTTCAGGATGCTTTGGTCCGGATAGCAGGTTTTATGGATCATATTACCAGAGCAGGTTTATTACCGGTAGCACCAGCCACTTCTCAGGCTGGAGGAGGTAATCAGACTCCTGCTATGCGCACTTCGGAGCCAGTAATTCCCCAGGCTCAGGTTCCTGTGATTCAGCCAGTGGAGACAGCTCGGCCTATTATTGCGACTCCGTCTAATGATGGTGCAGCCATGTCTGCCGACGCGTTGTGGAGATTGGACAAGGTTTACCAAGTCGTTCACTACCACATTCAGCCGGCACTCCTTCGCAGGATCCACAGGATTTCCTATATAGCCGCCACGAAGTTCTCCGTACTACGGGTATTGTGGAGACTAATGGTGTGGACTTTGCTACTTTTCTGTTATCTGGTTCCGCCAAGACTCGGTGGAGAGATTATTGTCTATCCAAGCCACGGGATCGTCATCTTTGACTTGGGAGCAGCTTGCGAATTATTCTTGGAGAAGTTCCTTCCAAAGAACTCGACGGGAGGTTATGCGCGTACAATCTGAGCGTCTTCATCGTGGTTCTATGTCCGTCACACAATACGAGATAGGTTCGTGGACCCGGCTCGTCATGCTATTATCATACTTCCCACGGATCGGGAGAGGGTGAGGAGGTTTATTGATGGCTTGAACCAGCCAATTCGGCTACAGATGGCTATGGGGGCAGGAACTGAAATCACTTTTCAGGAGGCGGCTAATGCAGCCCGCCGGATCGAGACGGCTCTGTCACAGGGAGCGAGACATGGATCAGATAAGAGATCTCGTAATTCGGGTAGATTCAGTGGTACCTCGTCCGGAGATAGAGATTTTTATGATAGAGGCCATCCTCCTAGGCCTTATCAGTCAGCTCTTCAGGTTTCTCATGATGCTTCTAGTGATCGTAATTCTCAGCCACGCTACTCTGATCGGCAGCCTATCAGTGCACCACCACTTCGCTATTTTCAGCAGTCGAGGGCTTGTTTTACGTGTGGTAATCTTAGGCACATTGCAAAGTATTGATTTAGAGGTGATGAGTCATAGTATCAGGGTTCTAGTGCTATGGTTTAGGCTCCGGTTCCCCTACAGCCTGCCCAGCCGTCTAGAGGTAGATGTAGAGGACATAGAGGTAGAGGCAGAGGTCACAGAGGTGGAGCTCGAACCGATAGAGGTAGAAACCAGCCAATAGTTGATCGTCCCATAGAGATACTGCTCAGGGTGGTGGGGCACAGCCCCGATGTTACGCACTTCCCGCCAGACCAGAGGCTGAGTCTTCTGATGCCGTCATTACAGGTATTATTTTGGTTTGTGATAGAAAGGAATCAGCATTATTTGACCGTGGGTCTACATATTCGTACGTGTCTTCCTATTTTGCACCATACTTGATTCAGCCTAGTGATCCACTGAGTGTTCCTGTTCATGTGTCTACACCAGTAGGCGATTCTATTATGGTTGATCGAGTTCATCGGTCATGTATTATAGTAATTGAGAGTCTCGAGACCCGTGCTGATTTATTACTCCTAAATATGGTGGACTTTGATATTATACTAGGCATGGACTGGCTATCTCCGTATCATGCTATTTTAGATTGCCATGCCAAGACTGTGACTTTAGCCCTGCCGAATTCGCCTCGTATAGAGTGGAAAGGAATTTCATGTCATACTAGCCGTAATGTTATTTCTTATGTTAAAGCTCAGCGTATGGTTGGAAAGGGATGCTTGGCTTATTTGGCCTATGTCCGTGATTCTAGTGCTGAGGTTCCTTCTATTGACTTTGTGCTTGTGGTTCGCGAATTTCCTGAAGTATTTCCTTCAGACTTGCCAGGTATGCTGCCCGATAGGGACATTGATTTTTGCATTAATTTGGCTCCAGGCACTCAGCCCATTTCCATTCCCCCATACCGTATGGCTCCGCCGTAGTTAAAAGAGTTGAAGGAACAGTAGCAGGATTTAGTTGAAAAGTGGTTTTATTAGACCCGTTGTTTTGCCGTGGGTGAACCCGTATTATTTGTAAAGAAGAAAGATGGTTCGATGAGAATGTGCATTGACTATCGACAGTTAAACAAGGTGACTATCAAAAATAAATATCCACTTTCGCGAATTGATGATTTATTTGACCAGCTTCAGGGTGCCAAGGTATTTTCAAAGATAGATTTGAGATCTGGCTATCATCAGCTGAAGATTAGGGCATCTGATGTCCCTAAGACAGCGTTCCGCACTCGATATGGACATTATGAATTTTCGGTCATGTCTTTTGGGTTGACAAATGCTCCAGCAGCTTTTATGGAATTAATGAATCGGGTGTTCCGACCTTATTTAGACTTGTTTGTAATAGTCTTCATTGATGACATATTAATATATTCCCGCAGTCAGGAGGAGCATGCGCAACATCTCAGAGTGGCCTTACAGACTCTGAGAGATAGCCACCTATATGCAAAATTTTCAAAGTGTGAATTTTGGCTAAGTTCAGTTGTATTCCTGGGTCATATTGTGACGGCAGCAGGTATTCAGGTTGATCCGAAGAAAATTGAGGCAGTCAAGAGCTGGCCTAGACCGACATCAGCCACAAATATTCGGAGTTTCTTGGGGTTAGCGGGTTATTATCGCCGATTCGTAGAAGGATTTTCGTCTATTGCAACCCCACTGACCAGATTGACCCAAAAGGGTGTTCAATTTGAATGGCCCGATGAATGTGAGGCGAGCTTTCAAAAGTTCAAGACAACCTTGACCACAACACCGGTATTGGTTTTACCCATAGGTACGGGACCTTATACTGTTTATTGTGATGCTTCCCGTATTGGGCTTGGTGCAGTGTTAATGCAGGATGGCAAGGTTATTGCCTATGCTTCGAGGCGGTTGAAGATTCATGAGAAGAACTATCCAGTGCATGATCTAGAATTGGCGGCGATTATTCACGCATTGAAGATCTGGAGGCATTATTTGTATGGTGTAGCATGTGAAGTATACACCGATCATAAGAGTCTTCGGTATTTGTTTAAGCAGAAAGAGTTGAATATGAGGCAGAGAAGGTGGCTAGAGTTGCTAAAAGACTATGATGTTACTATTTTATATCACCCAGGTAAGGCCAATGTGGTGGCCGATGCATTGAGTAGAAAGTCTGCCAGCATGGGTAGTCTTGCATATATTCCGGTCAGCCGAGACCATTAGCTATGATGTCCAGTGCCTTAGCCAACCGGTTCGCGAGATTAGACATTTCTGAGCCTAGCAGGGTGTTAGCCTGCACGGTCGCTCGTTCTTCTCTATTAGAGCGTATCCGTGAGAGGCAATTTGATGATCCTCATTTGCGTGATTTGAGAGATACAGTACAGCGGGGAGGTGCCACACAGGTAAATCTAGATGATGATGGGGTATTGAAATTGCAGGGTCGAGTTTGTGTGCCCAATGTCGAACGGATTCGAGAGTTGATCTTAGCAGAGGCCCACAGTTCGCGGTATTCTATTCACCCAGGCGCCGCGAAGATGTACCAGGACTTACGGCAGCACTATTGGTGGCGTAGAATGAAGAAAGATATCATTGCGTATGTCGCTCGGTGTCTGAATTGTCAGCAGGTGAAATATGAGAACCAGAGACCCGGTGGTGTATTCCATAGGATTGAAATTCCCGAGTGGAAATGGGAGCGGATCACTATGGACTTCGTTACTGGACTTCCTTTGACTCGGAGGAAATTTGATGCTATTTGGGTCATTGTTGATAGGCCGACCAAGTCAGCACACTTTATTCCAGTATTTGTCTCCTACTCGTCGGAGAGGTTAGCTGAGGTGTACATTAGAGAGATTGTTCGTTTCCATGGAGTGCCAGTATCTATTATCTCTGATCGGGGCACGCAGCTTACCTCGCGGTTCCGGAGAGCGGTCCAACAGGAGTTAGGCACTCAGGTGTGCACCTGAGTACAGCATTTCATCCTCGGACGGATGGCCACTCCGAGAGGACTATTCAAATTATAGAGAGACATGCTTCGAGCCTATGTTATTGATTTCGAGGCTCGTGGGACCAGTTTCGCCATTAGCGAGTTCGCCTACAATAACAATTACCAGCCTAGCATCCGGATGGCTCCGTATGAGGCGTTATACGGTAGGCGATGTCGATCACCGGCTGGATGGTCCGAACCGGGAGAGGCTCTGGTTGTTGGTACGTACTTAGTTCGTGAGGCCCCGGATAAGGTCAAGATTATTCAGAGACTGCGTTCAGCTCTCACTCCAGGCAGTAGACTTACGCGGATCGTAAGGTTCGAGATGTAGATTTCATGGGCGGTGAACGAGTATTGCTCCGAGTGTCGCCTATGAAGGGCGTGACGAGGTTCGGGAAGAAGGGCAAGCTCACCCCTAGGTATATTGGTCCATTCGAGATTCTAGACAGAGTGGGAGGGGTGGCTTACAGATTAGCTTTGCCGCCTAGCTTATCACCCGTGCATCCAGTTTTTCATGTATCTATGCTTCGGAGATACCACGCCGATCCCACACATGTGTTAGACTTCAGCATACTGTCCAATTGGACAATGATCTATCTTACGAGAAGGAGCTCGTAGCCATTCTAGACCGGCATGTTCGACAGCTCGAGGTCGAAGAGTTATCCTTCCGTGCGTGTTCAGGTGGAGAGGTCGGCCTCCCGAGGCATCGACCTCGGGAGTCCGAGTCCGATATGCTGAGCCGCTACCCACATTTGTTTCCCGACTCGTGTACTTCTTTCTTTTGCCCGTTCGAGGACGAGCGATTGTTTTAGAGGTGGAGATTGTGACGACCCAAAGGGTCATGACTTGTTTTATTAATCATTTCGAGCTTTTGAGGTCTTGAAAACCTCATTTATAGTTGCCTCGATTTGCGTGCACAGTCCGGGCACAAAGCTGGAAAATAGTTATGTTGAAATATGTGAAATATGTGAAAAAGTTGAAGAATTTTGATATTAATATTGATATGGTTGACTTTGGTCAACATTTTTGGTAAATCCGTAGAAAAATATGGAACTTGGGCATATGCCCGGAATTGAAATCCGAGGTCTAGAACCCCGGTAAAAGAATTTTTCTGTTAAATTGTTTTCTGAAAATGTTTAAGGAAAACGAAACTGATTTTTGATTAAAAAGTACTGGTATCGGGCTCGTATTTTGGTTCCGACGCCCGGTACAGGTCATATATGTTGGTTAAGCGCTTCCTGTAAAGTTTGGTTGAAAACGGACGTCGTTTGACGTGTTTCGGCCTTAAATTGGAAATTTTGGAAATTATGAAATTTGAAAGAATTCTTGAGTTTTAAGGCTCAATCCATTGATTTTGATGTTATTTTAGCAATTTGATCGCGCGAGCAAGTTCGTATGATGTTTTTGAGTTAGTGTGCATATTTGGTTTGGAGCCCCGAGGGCTCGGGAGTGTTTCGGAGGTGGTTCGGGGTGTTTTTGGAATGCTGGTTTTTCACCCAGCTGTTGTCTTCGCAATTGCGAAGTATTTCTCGCAATTGCGAAGGTGGCAGGTCAAGGCAGGGTTCGCAAATGCGAACCCTTGGTCGCAAATGCGAAGGTGCCCAGAACCGTTTGGGTTCGCAAATGCGAACCAAACCTCGCAATTGCGAGGCCTCCAGTGAAAAGGCCTGCTTCGCAAATGCGAAGCATTCTTCGCAAATGCGAAGGTCCCTCAGCCCAGCCTTGTTCGCAAATGCGAACAAACGTTCGCAAATGCGAAAGTCCCTGGAGGCAGCCTAGTTCGCAATTGTGAACATATGTTCGCAAATGCGAAGCCCCCAGATTTGCCTTGGCTTCGCAAATGTGAACAAAAGTTCGCAAATGCGAACTTCCCAGCCTTAGCTTATTTTTCAAACTCCAGAAATTGGTCGGGGTTCGCAATTGCGAACCCATGTTCGCAAATGCGAACACAGAGACCTGTAAAACACGATTTTCAGCTCATTTCTTCACTTTTTACAAAACAAAAACACCCATTTGCGATTCTTCACGGATTCCTTCTTCATCAAAACAATTGTAAGTCACTTTTTACTTAATTCTTTCAATTCCTAACATCATTAAATATGTTTTTCAATAGAAATCAAAGGTTTTCATGGTAGAATTCTTGTTTTTGTTAAGATATAGGGTTTTTCGTAAATTGGGAAATTGGACCTCGAATTTAGGTCCGATTTTGAAACAAATCATATACATGAACTCGTGGGGGGATGGGTAACCGAATTTTGGTCCTAACCCCGAGTTCCGACCATGTGGGCCCGGGGTCGAAAATTACTATTCCGGGCAGAATGTTGTAAAAGATGTAATTGGTCTTAGGAATTAGTTTGTTGAGTAGTATTGATGATATTAAATCAATCGTGTATAGATACGATTGGATTGGAGTCAAATTCGAAAGGAAAAGGCATTGCTACGGATTGAATCATTCGTAAACTTTCGAGGTAAGTGTTTGTTCTATCCTAGCTCGAATGAATAGGAATTTAGTTATGAATAAATTGTTGATTAAGAGTTATTGGTGTTATACCGGTAATGGAGATAAATTGTTGAAATTATTATCAATTATTGGTTTAAAATCGGTAATTATAAATATTGTTGATGCAAAGATTATTGGCTAAATGCCGGTAATATATATATTTATGAATTGGGATCGTGTGGCGCGCCGACCACTTATATATATATTTATGGATTGGGATCGTGTGGCGTGCCGACCACTTATATAATAAGAAATGGGATCGTGTGGCACGCCGACCACAAAATGATTTAAATCTTGGCATTGGCCATAGTTGCCGGTAGCCTATTGATATATTTGGGAGCGGGTGGTACGCCTACCACAAGATGTAGTTACTGTGATAGTTGGGAGCGGGTGGTACGCCTACCACGAGATATGAAATGAGAAAGGAATTGAGACATGAAAGTAAGATTTATTCTGTTGATTATATTATTCTGGATATCACGAGTTATTGACTATTATTTCATAGCAAAGTCTTTCCTTATAAATATTTTGTATATATATATATATATATATATATGTGTGTGTATTGTAACTGTACAGGTTTAAGTGGGTGACTGGCCTTAGCCTCGTCACTAGTTCGCTGGGATAGGCCAGGCACTTACCAGCACATGGGGTCGGTTGTGCTGATACTACACTCTGCGCTCTTTTGCAGATACAGGTTACGGACAGCAGCAGCGGCAGTAGCGACTTGTGGATTTTCCGACTACTGAGACTACGAGGTAGCCTTGCAGGCGTCTGCAGGACCCGTTGTCTCTTCTATCTATGCTTTTCATTCCGTTATCTCATGTAATCGAGATAAACAACTTGTATTTTCTTTCAGACAATTATGTGTATTATTCTTAGAAGTTCGTGAGTATTGTGTCACCAGTCTTGGATAGTGTATCATGTTTGGGTTTTCTTTATCATATTTGACTAAGTCTTCCGCTAATTTTGATTATTCCGTTGTAATTTATATGTTTTTAATAATAAGTCCTAATAAGAATTTGGTAATTAATGGAGGTGTAATTAATATTTGGCTTGCCTAGCTCCCATTTAGTAGTCGCCATCATGACCCCCGATGGTGGGAAATCCGGGTCGTGACACTAATATTAGGATTTCTTACTTAATTCAATAAGGAAAAATTTAGTAATCAAAATTTTAGTTTATTTTAAAGTCTTAAATATAAGGATAGTAATTAAATGACTTTTTTGTCTAGTATGAACACTATTTTAAAAGGGTAAAAAAGACGAACGACATTTCGCTAAGGGCCTTCGTGCTTTTAATATAATATAGATAAATACATCAACAGAAATTGCCTAAAAATAGGGGTGTCCAGTTGTACGTGACTGTATTTATGCTACTATATTCATGAATACGGTAATGAAATTCACCTCAATAATAGGAAAGTCCAACTGTTTAATAACGGAAATTGGATCAATCACCATGTATCACTCCTAATTTAACTCAACATAATCAATTCTACATAAATTTTGCTTCCATTGTGCCGTGTTCCATGTATTCGATCCTAGTGCTCGTGGTTTACCCTTCTATGTAGTTTGCAGGCTATTACACAAGAATGAAGTTTATCCTGTGCGCACCCGAAAGATAGTGGCTGCGGATCTGTAAACAAATAAAATATATACATAAGAAAAAGTAAGGCCTAGAAAGCAATAATTACGAACTCATTTTTCGGGATAAGTTTTCCACAATACATGATTTAATATATATATATATATATATATATATATATCCGATCTTTTAGGGACCGGAAGCGAAGCCCCTAAAAGATTAGGAAAAAAAGAAATAAATGTAAGGACATGAAGCGAATAATAATATAATAATTAAACCTACGGAAGATATAGTTAGCTTGCAAGTAAATAAATTTATGTGTCAGCGCAGACCAAGTAAATAAAATGCGATAAAGTAAATTAGGCGGGATAACCGACCATAATGAAGAGTAATGTGAAATATTAACTTGTATAAGAGAAAAATAAATATAAACTTGATTATTATTGAAACTGAAAAATTGATAATACAAGTTAAATACTTATATTAATAAACCAGAGAGAGCTCTAACCAATTCTAGAGAGAGAAAAAGAATTCTTTCTCAAGTGGTAGTATAAGGTGTGTTTATTACAAATGATATGGGGAGGCTATTTATAGCCAAAAAAGTAAAAATTATATAGTATTTTCTAATATCATTCATGATGTCATTATGAGTAAGTGCTAGATGATGTCATGGATGATGTCTGTTGCGATGTCATTGTGGTGTCATGTTGATGTAATTTCTGATTAATTTTTTAGAACATTACATCAAGGTCTTCTTCTTCTTCTTCTTATGATGATTTGTCAGACAAAGATGCTTGATTTTGTTGACTTGAAATTTGTGTCTTGATAGTATCAAGAATTTTCTCCATTTGCTGAATAAAATCAAGCCTGCTGGAACTAGCTAGTTGTGCATTTACAATGGAATTTTTTGTAAAAATAAAATTTGGGCAGCATTTGTTATAGCTAGATACTGCGGATGGGATAAAAACCACTTGCCTACTACTGGTACATAGGCTTCAGATGAATCCCACATTTTATACCATTTACAGTGTCCTTGGAGGGCTAAACGTGATAGTCCTTTATGTCCTTCTGTCTTGTGAAAGGAAAACATTTGGGAGTTTATCCATGGGATATGAAATCGATGGGAAAATTGGAGGAGTATGGTTATTTGATGTTCACTAGAAACCCTATGACAGAAATGTCATGACCCAAACCCCCGTCGGGATGGCGCCCAACATATTGCTGGGCAAGCCCGACCATTACCCGATAACCAATATAACTATTAATTCAAAGATATTCCAATTAAAGTTAATTATCCTGTTTTCATAAAAATAATAATAAGAATGTGGAACAACTGAATAACAGCCCGAATAGGATCTGGTATCACAAGTATGAGCCTCTAAACATGAGTGTAATACCCTATACAACAAAGTCTAGATAGAAGAACAAAAGATAATGGAAGGAGAGATCGGGTCCTGCGAACGTCGGCAACTACCTCGATGACTCCGCAGAAGCTGAAACAGTAGTAATATAGCTCAACTGCCCTCCTGAATACCTGTATCTGTACACAAGGTGCAGGGAGTAGAGTGAGTACTTCAACCTCAGTGAGTAGTAGCAATAAATAATAACTAAAAATAAGAAAACCTGTAAGAACACTAAACAGTTCTAAAGGAAATAGTACAGGAAATAATATCTCTAAGGTGGAAGTCCAGTATAAGTCTACTACTGTCTCACATAAACCCAACACTGCTGCCGCGCGCAACCCGATCTTTACTAATATTACTGTGGCGTGCAACCCGATCCAATATAGTATATATAATGCTGCAGCGTGTAGCCCGATCAAATATAATAGATATAATGCTGTGACGTGCAGCCCGATACAATAATATAGTAACTGCACTCACTTGGTGTGTGTGCAGACTCCGAAGGGGCTCCTTCAGCCCAAGCGCTATAATACTGCAGCGTGCAGTTCGATCCACATATATATTACTGCGGCGTGCACTCCGATCCATATATATATCATATATATAATATTGCGGTGTACAGTTCGATCCAATACATGTATATGTATATACTGCTGCGGCGTGCAACCCGATACGGTATATATATCAATACCTCACCATGGGTCCTCGACCCCTCTCAGTCAATATAGACTTTCCCTCTCGGGCCCACTCAGCTAGAACATGGTATTCAACTTTAGGTATTCTCACTTAGAGTACATTTCTAGTACCGGTTCATGATATGTTATACAACTAAGAGTACGACTATGTGTTCAACAGGTCTAGGGGTCATTTAGATCTACAGGCTTCTCTAAGGTTCTACAGGCCGGCACAAGGCCCCAAACATGGCAACTAGCCCAAATATACGAATATAAGCTCAGTCTCAGTTAATATTCACAGTAAACCATCAATCGAGATGGACTAAGTCCAAATCCACAGTCACAATATCGCCACACTCATCACAAGACGCGTGTTTCATCTGAACATAGCACT
The DNA here is from genome assembly GCA_032618575.1 of Nicotiana noctiflora. NCBI lineage: Eukaryota > Viridiplantae > Streptophyta > Magnoliopsida > Solanales > Solanaceae > Nicotiana > Nicotiana noctiflora. The sequence goes on from JASVEL010002796.1 coordinate 42,865, forward strand.
ATATAGCACAAATACGGGGTTTCAAACCTCCAGTATATCATTCATGACTACCACTCACCTCGAATCGGCCAAAGTCCTAGCCCGCCTTGCACTTTCCTCGCAAATCGACTTCCTTGGGTGCCAAATATGATCAAAACCAACAAGAATACATCAAAATAGGCTAATTGATCATAACCCACTCGAAGTGACTTGAAAAATACCAAAAAAACACGAAGTTGCCAAAACCCGAGCCCCGTGCCCGCTTCTCAAAAAATTATGAAATTCACATTTTCGAAATCGTCGTCTCTCCACGAGTCCATATATATAAGATCTATCAAAATCGGAGTCTAGTTGCCCATTCAAATCATTAATTTTCTATTTCTTAAGCTTCAATCAAAATCTTCTATTTTTACACCTTAATTCCTCCATTTTTAGAGATTAAATCCATGTTTATCAATATAATAACATAATTTAGGTCCAAGAGTCCTTACCTAATGATACTCCACAAATTCCTCTTCTAAATTGCCCACTTCTTCTCTTAGTTCGAAGCCCTGAATATTTTTAACTCTACTGAAATTTCGAATAACTGATACCTAACGCTTTCGCTTCTGCGACTCCTTAGCCGCTTCAGCGGCCTTACTTCCGCGACCAACATACCACTTATGCGGCCTTTCACTTAAATTCCCAAACCGCTTCTGCGGTTATAAATCCGCTTTTGTGGTTCCGCCTATGTGGACTAACGACCGCTTCTGCGATCTAAGTTATACGACCCCTGACCACTTCTATGATCAAAACTCCGCTCTTGCGGACTCGATTATGCGGACCATGTTTCGCTTCTGTGGAATTCCACTACCCAAGACAACTCGCACCTGCACTCCATATTCCATTTCTGTGGTCCATCTTCCGCAGAAGCGGAAATACCAGAAGATTTAACTTCAGACCTGCTACAACACATAAAATTTTCCCATTTAACCTTCCGAAATCATCCTGAGGCCCCCGGGACCTCAACCGAAAATACAAACCCATTCTAAAACATCATACGAACTTGATCCAATCATAAAAACAAGCCCTCAAATACAAAAATCACCAAATTACTTTAGATTCAAGCCTAATTTTCCTAAGAACTTCCGAAACCTACATCCAATCAATAACCCGACCAAACGATGTCCGAATGACCTGAAAATTCGGAGACATATCCAAAATCACCTAACAAAGCTACTGCACATGTCAGAATTCCATTACGACTCCCGGATCCAAATCTCACCTATTGACCGGAATTCGCCAAAATTCCAACTTCGCCAATTCAAGCTTATTTCTACACCGGACCTCTAAATTCAATTCCAATCGTTCTCCTAAGTCACAATTCATCCATCGAAGCTAACTGAACCATCATAATTCGATTTCGAGCACTCTAACTCACAAGTCAATGTCTGGTTGATTTTTCCAAATTATTCCTTCATCAAGGAGACTTTTTATCCCATTTCCAACCAAACTCGATCCGAATCGACTCAAATTCACCAAATACATATATTGAAACATGAAAAAGCATATAACGGGGAAAATGGGGCGGTAACTCATGTGACGATGAAGCGGGTCATCACATTCTCCCCAACTAAAACAAATGCTCATCCTCGAGTGGGTCAAGAAACATATTTGGAGTCTCAAATAGGTGGGGATATCTGCTCCGCATCTCCTACTCGGTCTCCCAAGTAGCCTTCTCCACGGGCCAACCTCTCCACTGCACCTTTACTGAAGCAATATCCTCGGACCTCAACTTCTGAACCTGTCAACCTAGACTAGCCACTGGCTCCACATTATAAGATAGAACATCATCCAGCTGAATCGTACTGAAGTCACATGAGACAGATCTTCGACATACTTCCGGAGCATAGATACATGGAATACCGGATGCACGTTGGACAAGATGGGTAGCAAAGCTAGCTTATATGCCACCTCTCCAACCCTCATGAGTATCTCATAAGGGCCAATGAACCTAGGACTCAACTTCCCTTTCTTCCTGAACCGCATAACACCTTTCATGGGTGAAACCTTCAACAAGACCCTCTCGCCAACCATGAAAGACACATCCTAAACCTTCCGATACGCATAACTCTTCTGGCGTGACTGTGCTGTGAGAAGCCTCTCCTGTATCAACTTCACTCTCTCCAAGGCATCCTGAACTAACTTAGTCCCAAACAATATAGCCTCGCCAAGCTGAAACCATCCCACAGGAGATCCACACCATCTACTATACAATGCCTCATACGGGGTCATCTGAATACTCGACTGGTAATTGTTGTTGTAGGCAAATTCTTCAAGTGACAAAAACTCATCCCATGAACCTCCAAAACCGATCACACAAGCACGCAACATATCCTCCAAGATCCGAATAGTGCGCTTAGACTGTCTCTCTATCTGAGGATGGAATGTTGTGCTCAACCATACCTAGCTCCCGCTGAAATGCCCTCCGGAATTGAGAAGTGAACTGAGTACCTCTATCAAAGATAATAGACACTAGAACCCCATGTAACCTGACAATCTCCCGAATAATGGCGCCCAACACACCTGCTAGGCAAGCCCGACCATTTACACTCTCACCCGAGCATGAATCTCAAATCGATTACCTAGATATTATTTCAACAATAAAGCTAAACTGAACAACCACCCAAAGATCTAGGGTCACGAGTCTAGAGCCTCTAAACTAGATCGGATAACAATATCCAAATCAAATACTAAAGTCTGAATAATTAATATACAAAGAAAAAATGGAATAAGAAGAGAAGCCAGGTCCTGCGAACGCCAGCAGCTACCTCAGCAACTCGGATAAATACTGATAAAAGCTGGAGTGCTCGTCTATCCCTCCTGTGTACCTGAATCTGCACACAAAGGTGCAGGGAGTAGGGGTGAGTACTAAGTACTCAGTGAGTAATAAATATATACCAGCAGCTAAAAGTAAGAAATCCACAGAATACCACATAATGAAGCTAAACTACAGTCCGAATCTCCTACGAACTAGCATCAACAGTACAGTACAACTACCACATAATAATTCAACAGATAAAGATGCAATGCAATGCACATAACCGCTACGACATGTAGCCCGATCCATTTAACGTTGACGGCACTCACTGGGGGTGTGCACAGGTTGCGGCGTGCAGCCCGATCCTCATATCAACCGCTGCGGCGTGCAGCCCAATCCTCAGATCAACCGTTGCAGCGTGCAGCCCGATCCATCCTCAGTCCACAACATGCATATGAGTCACACAACAGCTCAACTTATTTATTTCTAGGTTCCAATTCATTTAATTATGAAAATACTTTAATGCTTATTTAATTTTCCCAAAACAGGTGACTTAGCATTTCAATACGGTGTTTTCAAACCAGGACTGAGATCAGTGATTAAGCAAATATAGCTATCACATATATAACTATCCCCTAGGGATACTATAGGTCGGCACAAGGCCCCAAACATGGCTTACATCCCACAATTATATCAAACACAGTGTTTTTCAACCACTAATATCATATTACTCATTCGGGATGGACTAAGTCTCAATCCCCAGTCACAATCAATCCCGCACCTGCCACGGGGTGCGATCCACGCCCTACTAGCGTCACAATGTGCTAAGCCGGGGTTTCGAACCCTCAGGCTACCATATACACAAACTACTCACCTCTAGCCGGTAGAAGCCTTAGTCCGCCTTGCGCTTGCCTTGCAATTCAATCACCTCGGACGCCGAATCTCGAACCGGTGAGAATTCTAGTCCGCGACGCCTTTGCTTCTCAACCGGCCTCCTCGCGCTTCCAATCTATCCAAATTCATACAAACATCGATGAAGTTCGATTTCTAAAAGATGGGGTTTTAGCCGTACATATCTGAAATTCGCCCCTTAATGATACTACAATGATCCAATAGAGTTATGTAACTTCAATCTACAATACCACATTCAATATGGCCAATATTAGTCATAAATCCCATAACTTGTGCCATCTAGGCCTATTATCAAACATCTTGTAGGCATAAATATTTACACCTCTTAACTATAGCATTGGTTCCTCCAACTATCACCATTAACCAACAATTCATCTTCCTATCATTCTTTAGCAATTTATACTCCTAACATCATGTGTGTGATCAACCATTCACATCCACACCAACAAAATTCCAACAAATATACACATTTATATCCCTACCATGTTCATGTATTTAAATTGGGGATTTATGGCTTCCAACAACCATACTATAAATTGTAATACTTGATTCATACTCATATTCCCATAATAACACCATATGTGTAAGTCTAAAGGTGTAGGATTACCTCTTGTAGATCAAATCTTGAAAGACAACTTTGGGGTGTTCTTGAGATTTTGAAGAAATCCTATGAAATCCAACCAAAATCCTGTTGTAACTAGTGATTGAGAAGAGAAATCACCATGAAAACACACTTAAAAGCTTACCTTAGGAGTGCAATTGAGTGCCTTGGTCGAATTGGGGGTGTTGGGGAAGCCCTAGGCTTGAGAAATGACTCAAGTTCTGTCATTTCCCGTCCTTATGTATATTTAGGGCCTGCTACTAGCGCGCCCGTGCTAATTAGCGCGGGTTGAGGCAGAAAATAACCCATTAGCGCGGGCTACTAGCGCTCCCGCGCTAAGGCCGCGCTACTGACACATGCCCAGTAAAAAGGTCATAACTTTCTGTATATACCTATAAATGACGTACGGTTTGTTGCATTGGAAACTAGACTCAAAGGTCTTTAATTTGATAGGTTGTGGGTCGCATAACTCTTTATATAATGGGAGATATGATCGTTTAAAGTGAGGTCTTGTGCACACTCATTTACGTCTTCGCCTATTATGAAGTTTTCCAACTTCAAAAGTTCCCGTTAACCATCTGAAATCACCCCGAGGCCCCCGGGACCTCAACCAAAAATACCAACACCTCCTAAAACATCATACAAACGTGTTCCAATCATCGACATGCATCAAACAACGCCAAGACCATCAAATTACATCGAATTCAAGCCTAAGTTCTTCTAAAACTTCCAAAACACACATTTAATCAAAAACCCAACCAAACCACGTCCGAATGACCTGAAATTTTGTAGACATATCCAAAATCACATAATGAAGCTACAGAAATTGTCGGAATTCCATCTCGACCCCCCGGATCAAAATCTCACCTACCATTCGGATTTAGCCAAAATTCGACCTTAGCCAATTCAAGCCTAAAACTACACCGGACCTCCGAATTCGATTCCGATTGCTCTCCTAAGTCATAAATGATCCCCCGAAACTAGTCGTATCTTCAAATTTCCATTCCGAGCTGTCTAACTCATCGGTCAACATTCGGTTGACTTTTCCAACCTATTCTTCTCGTAAAGAGATTTATGTCCTCATTTCTATTCTAATTCTCACCGATTTGCTTCTAACTCTCCAAACACATATAAATTAGCATATTGAAGTATTAAATTGAGAAAACGGGGCGATAACTCCCATAACGACGGGCCGGGTCATTACATTCTCCCCAACTTAAATAATCTCTCGTCCTCGAGCGTACCCACAGTTGTACTAGAAGCAACCCAATAGCTGGATGACCTTACCAAGCATATATGCGGGGTGGTACCACATCACCCTGTCCATCATAAGTCCGCTAACGCCATATAGCTGAACTTTCACAGTCCATCTGGAACATAGACCACATTGCACCTTTTGAAATCATATACCACATCTAGATCCCACGTCTATACTCGGAATACACCCGAACCAACTATAATAGTCCATACTCGCCACTCCGAGTGAGACCTTATGATGTACCAAACAAACAAATCACTCGAGACGATGTCCTCTAATCACCACAATTTCCCACGATAACCAGTTACTACTGAAAAAAACTTTCTCGTTAGCTGAAGTCTTATTCCAACACCTTCATGTATATTTCCCACGGCAACCGAACACAGGATATATCGAATCCATCTCTCAGGTCATCCATTCATGAATCCATTTCTTTTTTTTTGTTTTTTTTTTGTTTTTTTTTTGACTAACATTACAATATATTTCGGAGCCAAACCTCGATGTTTTCCTTTCTAACCAGTTGAAATCACATATGCCCGCACTCATTAATGGCTTCAACGATCATTCTGATTATAACACACCGCATTGGTGATATGACACCTCAACACCGGCCTAAGCCACGACGAGCACAACACAAGATCCAATAAGAAACGTTTGAACATACTCAATCATGATAACTAACTCAAACAAAAGAGCTGTAATTCAATCCCTCTGTACCATCATAACATAGAACTGAGATCCCGTCTCACATCATAGAATTAGAGTACCCGAACCCTCCTCGAATGTCATAACATCACGTGGCATTGCCACGACTCACGATTCTATCCGAGCACTATTACTCATGGAGCACCTCAAGTCACCATGCTCAAAACGGTCAGCCACGCACATATTTAGGTCTGAACTCAAGCAATTAATCACACCCACGGTGATACATTTAATATATGCTATCAAATTCTGAATGGATACAATCGATATGCTATTCCCCGAGCGGTACCTAATACAGACTATTCCTTAGAAGCTAGGAAGTATTGTATACAAAGTAACTTATAGGACACTATATTTTCCACATCACACTGTTGTGGCGCACAACCCGTTCCAATAACATACCCGTGGCGGCGTGTCACCCGATCCAGATACCATACCTGTGGCGGCGTGCCACCCGATCCACACATACATATCGCAAGAGGAAATGCACATCGAGTCAAGTTGCTCATTAAAACAAACATATATATAGCCTCAAGCTCGGCCACATGAAACGCATCTGACAAAGTTCCTCAATACCGGAGCTGAATCAATAGTAGAAACTTCTGCACTGATATCCGCCACGAAGGCCCCACTGACAAAGTAATACATACCCGTCGTCCGCTGGTCCTGAGTACAACTACCTTGTTGGAGCATACTCTGATGCTCTCTTCTATGCAATTTGTGCCATTTTCCGACATAGTCCATATCACATTAGTCTAGGCGACCTGACTTATGTCAACCAGTCTGAAATAAGGTATCATAACCCAAATTCATCATATCAAGCTAAGAGAGAGCCATTAGGGCTTCCAATTTCCGATGATGGCTAAACGGTGCCGATACACACGATATACAACCACTGCATAGGTGGATTACGAGAACTTCTAGTCTCCATCACCTATATAACACATGAATCACTATGCCTGATTCCACACTCCATTGTACGAATACATTACACACATCAAGCATCCATTCATACCACGAAAGTCATTCGGAAATTTCCCTATGTCATCAACAACTCAAGCATCACAGTCAATCCCACAAGAGAATACCCCCCATACCACTAGATATTATCAGTTTACATTACCTTGTACTTTGGACCATATACCCTGCCATATCACTAGAATAGCAGTACCATTTCTTTCCCTTAATCACCCGAAAGATCGGTTCTTAAATTACCTGCAGCTGCCGTGCTGCTCAATAATTTTTAATGACTTCCAATATATTATGAATTGGTCTCAAAACCATAAACATGCCATTATCAGCTTCACATAACACATCGCATATACCATACCACTCTAATATAACATGGGAACTTCTATCCCTTTTCTGCGCCGCAAATATCGACGCACTCAACTAGTCAAGGACTTCCATGATTCCATATAGAGGAAAACCCATTATAGATTCCCAGCTTCGTATACCAACATGAATACACTCACTTTCAAACCACGGTAGAACACATCACAAACTCTTTCTCCCAATTCATTGCATAAGTTTATGTAACGACCCGGCCCGTCGTTACGGGAATTTCCACCCCGTTACCTTGCATTTACATATCTTATGCTTCTATATCAGTGTTAGAACCTATCAGGTGAGTTAGGAGTGAATCGGATTGAAAATGAGGCATATAGCCTTTTTGAAGGAAACTTGAATAAGGAAAGTCAACCCGGAGTTGACTATTTGGTTAGAGGGCTCTGAATCGGATTCTGATGATTCGGTTAGTTCCGGGAGGTGATTTGTGACTTAGGGGAGCGATCGGAATTGAATTTGGAGGCCCGGTGTAGAAATAGGCTTGAATTGGCTAAGGTTGAATTTTGGCGAAATCCGAACGGTAGGTGAGATTTTGATCCGGGAGTCAGAATGGAATTCCGACAGTTGCAGTAGCTCCGTTAGGTGATTTTGGATGTGCCTGCAAAATTTCAGGTCATTTGGACGTCGTTTAGTCGGGTTTTTGATCGAATGCGTAATTCGGAAAGTTTTAAGGAATTTAGGCTTGAATCCGTGTGTAATTGGTGATTTTGATGTTTAGGATGGTGTTTTTATGATTAGAACAAGTTTGAAACGTGTTATAGGGTATGTTGGTGGTTTTCGTTGGGGTCCCGGGGGCCTCGGGTTGATTTCGGGGGTCCAAACGGACCATTTCTTGTATTTTTGAACTGCTGTTGGCTGCTGGTTTTGTTGCAGACGGATGCTCTATGCGATCGCATAGAGTAGATGCGATCGCATAGAAGGATGGAAGTGAGCCCTAGAGTTGTTCTATGCGATCGCGTAATAGGAGATGCGATCGCATAGGTATGGAAACTGGCACTCTGCGATCGCAGGGTCACTTGTGCGATCGCATAGAAGAGATTGGAGGGGTGAGAAAAATGTGCTATGCGATCGCATAGCAAGGGGTGCGATCGCATAGGTTTGTCAGACTGTGCATTGCGATCGCATAGCCAGTGTTGCGATCGCAGAGGAGAAAAGATGAGGCCTGGAAGGTTGTGCTATGCGATCGCGGGAGTGCATTGCGATCGCATAGAAAGGGAAATTGGCAGGAAAATTTAACTCTATGCGATCGCATAAGATCATTGCGATCACATAGAAGGATTGGTCTGGCAGTGAAATTAAAACCAGAACAGAACCAGTCGCGGGTTCATTAACCCAAAACGCCATTTTTGAGTTCTAGAGAGAGAAACTCACGGGAATTGCTGGTAATTCATCGGGGATTCGTTGGAGGTAAGTTTTGTGGCTTAATTACATCATTTTAACATGAAATCATGGGTTAAATTTCTGTAAATGGAAGATTAAAGGTGGGTTTGAGCCCTAGGCCTAAATTAAAGAAAAACACCGATTTGAGTGGGCAAATGGAGTCCGATTTTGGTAAATTTTATATGCCTAGACTCGTATCGAGATGAGGGTTCCGAATATGTGACTTTTGTAATTTTTTGACAAGCGTACCGGAAGTCGGGTTTTGATAACTTTGGGAATTTTGATGTAAATTGAGTTATATTGATTGGGTGTCGTCCCATTGGCCTAATTTGTTGTATTTCTACTGTATTTTATCAGATTCTACGCGTGCGGAGCTTGATTCTCGTGGCAAGGGCATTGCGGAGTAGTTGTCGCGCCGTATTGAGGCGAGTAATAGATGTGGGTGATGACCAGCGGGTTCGAAACCCCGGTATACCACTTTGTGACGCTGTATAGCGGCGAGACACGCACACTCTTGAGAGTGCGGGGTCGATCATGAACTGGAGACTATATATTAGTCCGACCTGTTGATACTGTATTATTGGCTATTCTCGAGCCGTTGAACCCCCTTCTTGGGCGGTTGAGTATACCTGTGGGCCGTGAGCCAGTTATTGGATCCCGCGAGGATCGTTATAATTGTCTTATCATATAGACATACTAGTTTACTACTAGTCCGCATCTATTTATGTTATTATGCTAATTCCAATCTCTGGAACTTGATATTACTGTTTTCCAACTGAAAAATGATAAAAGAGTTTTAAAAAAAAAACTACTTTTGAGCCTGCGAGGCTGTATCTGCATATTAGCTGACTAGTAGTGGATCGGGCTGCGCGCCGCAGCCGAGATATATGTCGGATCGGACTGCACGCCGCAGGAATATCTCTATGAGATGTGCTTGGGCTGTAGGAGCCCCTCCGGAGTCTGAACCCCCACAGTGAGCACGGGTACCCAAAATTGGAGTCGGGCTACGTGCCGTAGCGGTCATATCATGCATTGCATTGCATTTAGATACATCTGCTAGCTGTTATGCTATTTATTGGTATTTTGTTGGTACAGGTACAGTGAATATTGATTCTATGACAGGGTAGCCGATTATAGCTTTACATAGTGCTTTATTGCGGATTTCTTATCTGCGCTGTCTTACCCTTGTTTATTACCACTGAGTCTGGCAGTACTCATTTTACTCCCTGCACCTTGTGTGCAGATCCAGGTACCTCTCAGCAGACTTGATTCGGTAGCTACTCGGAGGCACGGGATAGTCGAGGTAGCTGCAGCGTCCGCAGGACCTGACTCCCCTTCTAGCTGTCATTTCTTATCTTGTTGTCTTTCCTTTCCGCACTGAGTTTGTTATAAACTTTATTACACTTATGTTCTTTAGAGGCTTATGACTCTTGACCCTTCGGTCTATGGGAGTTAGTATATTTTGGGACTTGGTTTCCCCGCTGTTGGTATAAGTATTACTATTGTTTCGTATTTTGAAATGCTTAAACGGGTTAAAGAGAGCTTCTAGCTCCATTGTTGATATTGATTGGTCAGGCTGGCTTAGCAATGTGCTGGGCGCCATCACGACCGGATTTGGGGTCGTGACAAGTTGGTATCACAGCCTAGGTTTACTAGGCCTCATGAGTCTTGAGCCGGTTAGTAGAGTCTTGTGGATCGGTACGGGGACGCCTGTACTTATCCTCGGGAGGCTGCGAACCTTTAGGAAACACTTCACACTTCTTGGAATTCTTATCGTGCATACTTGATTCAGCTTGAGATATACTTTTGAAAATTCCTTCTGCACGTCTGTGTACGCATCGAGCGCTCAGTAATATAATTGCCTTATGGCTTGTGATTTCCCCGAACGAGTGGCGAGACATAATCTCTGTGAGTTCATGTTGGGCCAGTCGGGATGACTTAAGGCTGGACCTTATCTATGACTTGAGCATCGAGGTGCTGATTTTGTGAGTGGTGGCAATAGATAATGTACTGAGGGTTTGAAACCCCGTATTTGCACTATACATTGCTACGTTGAGATGATATACGCGTCATGTGACGAGCGTGGTGGTATTGTGACTGGGGATTTGGACTTGATCCTTCCCAATTGATAAATTACTGTGTAAAGTGACTGAGACCTGGGCTTATATCTATGTACTTGGGCTAGTAGCCATGTTTGGGGCCTTGTGCCGATCTGTAGAGTATTATGGAGGCTTACTAATGGATGAGTTGTTAATTGTTCGACTCTTATCTAAACTGTTGTGTAGCCCCGAGCTATGGGCGTGGTGACTATTTATCATATCTCGTAATTGGAAGGTATAATGCCTTATTTGTAGTGGAACAAGTTTAAACTCAGGAAGACTAAAATGATTATGCTATGTATATCCCGGTAGAAGGTATTGTACTGAAATACTGGATTGAGGAAAAAAAAAATAGGTGGGTTGATTCTGATGTGTAATTGAATGGTATTCGATATATGTTATGATTTGAGCAGATACATCGCAGGTTCAAGTATAAATTGTGATGATATAATTCGTGTAGTATTGAGATTTAATGTTGTTGAAATACATTGTGATATCTTGTTGAGTTGTGGAAGTATAGCTTGGATGGTTTGGTGATTCTCTGGCAGGTGGATAGGCCAATTTACAAAGGAAACTCTGCCGAAATTTTTGGAAAATTCGGGACTTAGAAAAGATTTTGCACCTAAAGAGGGGGCGTAACTGTTGTGTGTGAATGAATGCAAAAATTGCAAAAGAGTTAATATTTTTGATGATTCGAATCTCTACCGAAGCTTGTAAATGACTTGAGTTTAATATCATACTAACATTTCGGCATCACTTGAGTAATACCGATATGAGTGGTTGAAAGTGCTTTGATGAATGGCTTCGAGCTAAGTTGGGGAGGTTGCTATTGATTAACTGATTGCACTATTGTGTGCTATGTTGATTCTGTCTCTAAGTATGTTGGGAAATTTTGATAAAGGTTATGGTGTTTCGTAGATATGAAGAAATACTAGGATGTTGTGAACTTATGTTGGTATAGAATGTTCGGTGTATAGAAAAGAAAGATAGCTAATTGTATCCGTATGTAATCATGATCTGCAGTGTTAGAGTTCTAATAAGGCACGAGTGGTTCTGTTCAATAAGACAGTTGAATTACAGCTGAATAAGAATGACTGACGCCTGAGAATCGTTTACGGTGTTCAAGATTTTACTTGTAACAGTCAGGTGTCTCAAAAACAAATTGTGCATGTGGCTAAAGATGGTGGTTTCGTTAGAAGAGATCGGTACTTTTGTTATATTATGTGAATGATGGGATTCTATGTAATCCGTATTGGAAGGTAATGATAACGAATTCAAATCGCAAGAGGTTCTTCAAAATAAAGTATTGTAGGATGTGATCCTTACCGTGTGGTCTTATGTACGAGTCTCGTGTGGAATGAGTTGATGTGTTATGGTGCTACAATAATGGCTAATATTAAATTAAGAATGGATCAGAAAGGAAACTGGGTAAATGGATCAACTTGTTAATAAACCGAAACGGTATGATAAGGAATACGATTAATTCCTGGTATATGTTTGAAGTAATGAGTCTCGCAGATATTGTGCAATAAAGCTTTTGAGTGCTGGCAGTTGTGTAACTCGGTATGGGTATAAGGACTCAGTCCTGGCAGTTTAACTTATGCAATGTAATTGGGAGAAAGAGTTTATGATGTGTTTTACCGTGGTTTGAAAATGTGTGTATTTTTCCTATTGGTATGCAAGGCTTTAAATGTGTAATGAGTCTTCTCTATATGGGATCATGAAAGCCCTTGACTAGTTGAGTGCGCCGATGTTTGCGGCGTAGGAGAGGAATATGAATTTCCATGTTATCTTAGTATGGTATGGTATATGCGATGTGTTATGGAAAGTTGATAATGGCATATTCAAGGTTTTGAGATCAATTCATATTATATGGGGAGTCATTAAAATCCTCAAGCAGCATGGGCAGCTGCAGATAATCTGAGAATCAATCTTCCTGGTGATTTAGGAGAATGGTACTGCTATACTAGTATTTCGGCAGAGTCTATGGTCAAAAGGGCCAGGTAAATAAACTGATAATATCTAGCGGTATGGTGGTATACTCCCGTTGGATCGACTGTAATAACTGAGTCGTTGATGGCATAGTGAAATTTCTGAATGGCTGTCATGGTATGAATGGACGCTTGATGTGCGTTATGTATATGTACAGTGGAGTACGGGATCAGGCATTGCGATTCATGTGTTATATATGTGTTGGAGACTTGAAGCTCTTGTTAGTCCGCCTATGCAGTGGTTGTATATCATGTGTATCGACACCGTTTTGTGATTATTAAAAATCGGAGGCTCTAGTGGCTTTCTCTTTTGACTTGATAAGACGAATTCGGATTATGATACTTGATTGCTGACTAGTTGTCATGGGTCAGGTTGTCTAGACTAATGTGATATAGACTATGTCGGAAAATGGCACAAATTGCGTAGCAAAGAGCATCAGAGTATGCTCCAGCAAAGTATTTGTACCCAGGACCAGCGGACGGCTGGTAGGCATTGCTTTGTCAGTTGGACCTTAGTGGCGGATGTTAGTGTAGAAGTATCTACCATTGATTCAGTTCCAGTATTGAGAAACGTTGTCAGATGCGTTTCATGTGGCCAAACTTGAGGCTATATATGTTTATTATGAAGGGCAACTTGACTCGACGCGTATTCATTTGACGAGGGTTACTTGGATCGGGTGGCACGCCGCCACAGGTATGGTATCTAGATCGGGTGGCACGCCGCCACGGGTATGTCATTGGAGCGGGTTGCACGCCGCAACAGAATATTGTGAAAATATAGTTAGTTATATGCTACCTGGTATACGATACTTCCTCGCTTCTGAGGAAAAGACCGTTTTGAGTATCACTTGGAGAATGGCACATCGGTTGTGTCCTTTCAGGATTTAATAGCATACATTAATTGTTTCACCATGAGTGAGATTGATTGCTTGGGTTCAGACCTAAATATGTGTGTGGCTGACCGTTTTGAGCTTGGTAAATTGAGGTGCTTCATGAGTAATAGTGTTTGGATAGAATCACGAATCGTGGTAAGGCCACGTGATGTTATGACCTCTCGAGGAGGATTCAGTTACTCTATTTCTATAATGCGAGACGCGATCTCAGCTCTATGTTATGATGGCACAGAGGAATTGAATTGCAGCTCTATTTGCTGGAGACAGTTGTCATGATTTGAGCTGTCATGATTCGAGTGTGTGCAGACGTTTCTATTGGAGCCTATGTTGTGCTCGTCGTGGCTTAGGTCGTTGTTGAGGTGACATACCACCAGTGCGTGTGTTATAATCGAAATGATCATTTGAGTCATTATGGAGAGCGAGCATATGTGATTCCAGTGGGTTAGAAAGGTAATACCGAGATTTGGGTCCGAAGTCTGTTGTGGTATCAGTTAAAAGTTAAATGGATTCATGAATGGTTGACCGGAGAGTTGGGTTCGATATATTGCGTGCTTCAGCTGCCGTGGGCAGGATATGGAGGTGTTGGAATAAGACCCTATCTAATGAAAGAGGTTTTCAGCTAGTATTTGGTGATTGTGGCTAGTTGTTGATATTAGAGACTATCGTCTCGAGTGATTGGGTTGTTGATACATCATATGATCTCACCCGGAGTAGTGAATATGGGTTATTGCAGTGGATTCGAGTGTATCCCGAGTATAGGTATGAGATTTGCATTTGGCATATGATTTCAGAAAGTACAATGTGATTTATGGTTCAGATGGGCTGTGAAATTTTGACTATATGGTTTTTCGGACTTGCGTGAGATAGGGTGACGTATGATCGCCCGAGTATATGCTTGGTAAGGCCATTCAGCTATTGGGTTGCTTCTAGTACAACTCTGAGTCCGCTCGAGGACGAGCGTTCGTTTAAGTTGGGGAGAATGTAACGACCCGGCCCGTCGTTACGGGAATTTCCACCCCGTTACCTTGCATTTACATATCTTATGCTTCTATATCAGTGTTAGAACCTATCGGGTGAGTTAGGAGTGAATCGGATTGAAAATGAGGCATATAGCCTTTTTGAAGGAAACTTGAATAAGGAAAGTCAACCCGGAGTTGACTATTTGGTTAGATGCTCGGAATCGAATTCTGATGATTCGGTTAGTTCCGGGAGGTGATTTGTGACTTAGGGGAGCGATCGGAATTGAATTTGGAAGCCCGGTGTAGAAATAGGCTTGAATTGGCTAAGGTTGAATTTTGGCGAAATCCGAACGGTAGGTGAAATTTTGATCCGGGGGTCGGAATGGAATTCCGACAGCTGCAGTAGCTCCGTTAGGTGATTTTGGATGTGCCTGCAAAATTTCAGGTCATTCGGACGTCGTTTAGTCGGGTTTTTGATTGAATGCGTAATTCGGAAAGTTTTAAGGAATTTAGGCTTGAATCCGTGTGTAATTGGTGATTTTGATGTTTAGGATGGTGTTTTTATGATTAGAACAAGTTTGAAACGTGTTATGGGGTATGTTGGTGGTTTTCGTTGGGGTCCTGGGGGCCTCGGGTTGATTTCGGGGGTCCAAACGGACCATTTCTTGTATTTTTGGAACTGTTGTTGGCTGCTGGTTTTGTTGCAGACGGATGCTCTATGCGATCGCATAGGGTTATTGCGATCGCATAGAAGGATGGAAGTGAGCCCATAGTTGTTCTATGCGATCGCGTAATAGGAGATGCGATCGCATAGGTATGGAAACTGGCACTATGCGATCGCAGGGTCACTTGTGCGATCGCATAGAAGAGATTGGAGGGGTGAAAAAAATGTGCTATGCGATCGCATAGCAAGGGGTGCGATCGCATAGGTTTGTCGGACTGTGCATTGCGATCGCATAGACAATGTTGCGATCGCAGAGAAGAAAAGATGAGGCCTGGAAGGTTGTGCTATGCGATCGCGGGAGTGCATTGCGATCGCATAGAAGGGGAAATTGGCAGGAAAATTTAACTCTATGCGATCGCATAAGATCATTGCGATCGCATAGAAGGATTGGTCTGGCAGTGAAATTAAAACCAGAACAGAACCAGTCGCGGGTTCATTAACCCAAAATGCCATTTTTGAGTTCTAGAGAGAGAAACTCACGGGAATTGCTGGTAATTCATCGGGGATTCTTTGGAGGTAAGTTTTGTGGCTTAATTACATCATTTTAACATGAAATCATGGGTTAAATTTCTGTAAATGGAAGATTAAAGGTGGGTTTGAGCCCTAGGCCTAAATTAAAGAAAAACACCGATTTGAGTGGGCAAATGGAGTCCGATTTTGGTAAATTTTATATGCCTAGACTCGTATCGAGATGAGGGTTCCGAATATGTGACTTTTGTAATTTTTCGACAAGCGTACCGAAAGTCGGGTTTTGACAACTTTGGGAATTTTGATGTAAATTGAGTTATATTGATTGGGTGTCGTCCCATTGGCCTAATTTGTTGTGTTTCTACCGTATTTGATCAGATTCTACGCGTGCGGAGCTTGATTCTCGTGGCAAGGGAATTACGGAGTAGTCGTCGCGCCGTATTGAGGTGAGTAATAGATGTGGGTGATGACCAGCGCGTTTGAAACCCCTGTATACCACTTTGTGACGCTGTATAGCGGCGAGACACGCACACTCTTGAGAGTGCGGGGTCGATCATGAACTGGAGACTATATATTAGTCCGACCTGTTGATACCGTATTATTGGCTATTCTCGAGCCGTTGAACCCCCTTCTTGGGCGGTTGAGTATACTTGTGGGCCGTGAGCCGGTTATTGGATCCCGCGAGGATCGTTATCATTGTCTTATCATATAGACATGCTAGTTTACTACTAGTCCGCAGCCATTTCTGTTATTATGCTAATTCCAATCTCTGGAACTTGATATTACTGTTTTCCAACCGAAAAATGATAAAAGAGTTTTCAAAAACTACTTTTGAGCCTCGCGAGGCCGTATCCGCATATTAGCCGACTAGTAGTGGATCGGCTACGCGCTGCACGCCGAGATATATGTTGGATCGGACTACACGCCGCAGAATATCTCTATGAGATGTGCTTGGGCCGTAGGAGCCCCTCCGGAGTCCGAACCCCCACAGTGAGCACGGGTACCCAAATTAGCTCGGGCTACGCGCCGTAGCGGTCATATCATGCATTGCATTGCATTTAGCTACATCTCGCTAGCCGTTATGCTATTTATTGGTATTTGTTGGTACAGGTACAGTGAATATTAATTATGTGACAGGGTAGCCGATTATAGCTTTACATAGTGCTTTATTGCGGATTTCTTATCTGCGCTGTCTTACCCTTGTTTATTACCACTGAGTCTGGAAGTACTCATTTTACTCCCTGCACCTTGTGTGCAGATCCAGGTACCTCTCAGCAGACTTGATTCGGTAGCTACTCGGAGGCATTGTGCGGGATAGTCGAGGTAGCTGCAGCATCCGCAGGACCTGACTCCCCTTCTAGCTATCATTTCTTATCTTGTTGTCTTTCCTTTCCGCACCGAGTTTGTTATAAACTTTATTACACTTATGTTCTTTAGAGGCTCATGACTCTTGACCCTGCGGTCTATGGGAGTTAGTATATTTTGGGACTTGGTTTCCCCGCTGTTGGTATAAGTATTACTATTGTTTCATATTTTGAAATGCTTAAATGGGTTAAAGAGAGCTTCTAGCTCCGTTGTTGATATTGATTGATCAGGTTGGCTTAGCAATGTGCTGGGCGCCATCACGACCGGATTTGGGGTCGTGACAAGTTGGTATCAGAGCCTAGGTTTTTACCCACATCGAGCTACGCAACTGCCAGCACTCAAGAGCTTGGTTGCACCATAGCTGCAAGACTCATTACTTCGTACACATGTCAGGAGTTAATCTTATCTTTATCATACCGTTTCAGTTTGTTAACAAGTTGTTTCATTTACCCAATTCCTTTCTCGATTCATCTTTAATTTAATATTCTCCTTTACTGAAGGATCACAATACCTCAACTCATGTTACCACACGAGATTCATACACAAGACCACACGGTCTAAGGCTCATGGCCGCTGAATACTCTCTCAAATGTTTCCCAGAGTACCACCTTTTACAATACTTTATTTTGACGAACTTCCCGCGATTTTTTTTTGGATTCGTATCATTACCTTCCAATACAGATACATAGAATCCCATCATTCACATATCATTACACAAGTCTTGATCCCTTCTAATGAAACCACTATCTTTAGCCACATACAAAATCTTAAGACACCTTACCGTTACAAGCAAAGTCTTGAACACCGCAAGGCTATTCTCGAGCGTCATCCACCCTTATTCAATTTATAATTCAACTGACTTTCTTTTCTATACACCGAACATTATTGACCAACAGCAGTTCAAATCACCCTAGGATTTCATCACATCCACGAAGCACCATAACCCTTATCAGAATTTTCCCAACATACTTAGAGACATAACCAATATAGCACACAACAGTGCAATCAGTTAATCAATAACAACCTCCCCAACTTGGCTCGGAGCCGTACATCAAAGCACTTTTAGCCACTCTTAGCATTCTTACTCAAATGATGCCACAATATTATAGTGAGATTAAACTCAAGTCATTTACAAGCCTTGACGGAGACTCGAATCATCAGAGACCTCAGCTCTTCTGCAATTCTTGCATTTATACACGCACCACAGTTAAGCCTACTCTCTTTAGGTGACAGAAATCTTTTCTAAGTCCCAAATTTTCCAAAAATTTCGACAGAGTTTCCTTTGTAATTTGGCCTATCCACCTGCCAGAGAATTACCAAAACCATCCTAACAATACATTCACAACTCAACAAGACATTACAATGTATATCAACAACATTAATCTCAATACTACACGAGTTATATTATCAAAATTGATACATGGACATGCGTTGCACCTGCTCGCATCATAACACATATCAAATACCCTTCAATTACACATCCGAATTCACCCACCTACTTTGCATCAATCTAGTATTTCAGTACAACACCTTCCACCAAGATATACATAGCATAATCACTTTAGTCTTCCTGAGTCTAAACTCGTTTTACTACGCGTAAGGCACTTTACCTTCCAACTAAGAGATATGATAAATATTCACCACGCCCATAGCTCGGGGCTATACAACAGATTACAATAAAGATCTACCACATGACAGCTCGTACATTATTAAGCTGCCATTTCCACAGTTAAGAACAATACCGATCACACGAAATTTCATAACACCAGTTTGTAAAATTAGCACTTTGGTGCTCATGTCATAAACAAAGATCTAGCCTCAAGTCCTCCCGACTGGCCCAAACATGAACTCGCAGAGATTATATCTTGCCCCTCAATCAGGGAATCACAAACCATCAAGGTAATCATATTACTAAGCACGCGAAGCGTACACTGACGTGTGGAAGGAATTTCCAAGAATTACATCTCATGCTGAATCAAGTACCACGATAAGAGTTCCAAGAAATGTGAAGTGTTTCCTAAAAGGTTTGCAGCCTCCCGAGGATAAATACAGGCGTCCCCGTACCGATCCACGAGACTCTACCAACCGGCTCAAGACTCATGGGCCTAGTAACCTAGGCTCTGATACCAACTTGTCACGACCCTAATCCCGGTCGTGATGGCGCCCAACACACCTGCTAGGCAAGCCCGACCATTTATACTCTCACCCGAGCATGAATCTCAAATCAATTACCTGGATATTATTTGAACAATAAAGCTAAACTGAACAACCACCCAAAGATCTAGGGTCACGAGTCTAGAGCCTCTAAACAAGATCGGATAACAATATCCAAATCAAATACTAAAGTCCGAATAATTAATATACAAAGGAAAAATGGAATAAGAAGAGAAGCCAGGTCCTGCGAACGCCAGCAGCTACCTCAGCAACTCGGATAAATACTGATAAAAGCTGGAGTGCTCGTCTATCCCTCCTGTGTACCTGAATCTGCACACAAAGGTGCAGGGAGTAGGGGTGAGTACTAAGTACTTAGTTAGTAATAAATATATATAAGCAGCTGAAAGTAGGAAATCCACAGAATACCACAATATGAAGCTAAACTACCGTCCGATCCTCCTACGAACTAGCATCAACAGTACAATACAGCTACCACAGAATAATTCAACAGATAAAGATGCAATGCAATGCACATAACCGCTACGGCGTGTAACCCGATCCATTTAACGTCGACGAAGCTCACTGGGGGTATTTCCCTTTTAGGAAGTGGACGAAAGATTTCTAAAGGAAGTCAGCTGGGATTTGGGAAGTGGATGAAGGATTTTATACTCGTTTAAACCTGTAAGTTACATTCTTCATTCACTTCATATGGCTGAAAATGATAAAATTGATCAAGTGGTTGATGAAAGTAGAGGTTCTCAGTCTACTGCTGTAACTACTCAATCGACAGTTACAAAACAAAGGAAAAAACGATCTCGGGCATGGGATTATTTTGAAGAAAAAGTTGATGCTAAAGGAAATAATAAATATGCATGTAGATATTGTGGGCAAGAATATTTTGAGACAAAAGGCAAAAGTACGACACAAATGAATAATCATATTAGTAAATGTCCAAGGAATCCTTATAAAACTGAAAAAGGTCAAAAATTATTACCATATCAAACAATACCGGGGGGTAATCAAGGTGATCTTCCATGGAAATTTGATCAAGAAGAGTGTAGGATGGCTTTGTGTCGTATGGTGATAGTTGATGAACTTCCATTTAGTTTTGTTGAGAAGGAAGGATTTAGAAACTTTATGAAAGTGGCACAACCTTGTTTTCATATTCCTTCCCGTACTACTGTTACAATGGATTGTTTTGCTCTTTTTAATTTGGAAAAAAGTAAATTAATGATGTTTCTTAAAGGAACAAGTCAAAGAGTAAGTCTTACCACTGATACATGGACTTCTATTCAAAAAATTAACTATATGTGCATCACAGCCCATTGGATTGATAGTGAATGGATTATGCATAAAAGAATTATTAACTTTTCTCCAATTACTAGTCATAAAGGTGAAGATATGGCAAGATGTATTATTGATTACTTGCGTGAGTGGAGTTTGCAAAAGATTTTCACTGTCACAGTTGACAATGCTAGTTCAAATGATGTGACAGCGGAGAAGTTGTCTAACAAATTAGATGATTGGGGAACCAATTCCATGAATGGTCAACACGTTCACATGAGATGCATGTCTCATATTGTAAATCTTATTATGAAAGATGGTTTAAAAGCGTCAAGTATTTCTATTGCTCATGTTAGATGTGCAGTCAGATACATTAGACAGTCTCCTGCTAGGTTGAGGAAGTTTCAGGAATGTTGTGAAAGTGAAAATATTGTCAAGAAGTCTTTATGCTTAGATGTTCCTACAAGGTGGAATTCCACCTATTTGATGTTGAGCAGGGCCATTGAATATGAGCGTGCAATTAAAGAATATTCTGATCGTGATATCGGCTTGTCAAGTTATCTTATGTTTGATGCTATTTCAGATGGAAAGCCTGTAGGTTTGCTTACAAGAACTGATTGGGATGATGTGAAGAGAATTGCACAATTTCTTGAAATATTTTATAATCTCACTTTGAAGGTGTCCGGATCACTTTATGTAACATCAAATGCCCATTTTCTTGCAATTGGTCAAGTAGCTGTTTACTTAAGTCGATTAATAACAATTGAAGATAAACTTTTGAGTGAGATGGCATTAAGTATGTGGAAAAACTTTGAGAAGTATTGGGGTGAACCAACAAAAATGACAAAATGATTTTCATTGCTTGTGTTTTGGATCCACGTTACAAGTTTACTACTGTTGGTTTTGTACTTAAGAGTATGTTTGGAGATGAAGGGACAATTATTGAAAAAGAGGTTCATACTTATATGGGTTCCTTATATAATGAGTATGTCTCAGTTTCAAAAGATACTGGTAGTACAGTTTCTACCTCTTTGCCAAGCTCTTCATTAAGCACAATGGAAACTTCAACTCCTGGTTTAGGTGAACTTTTAGATGAAATAAGGAAACATAAAGCTGAAACTGAAGGTGTAGATTCTAAAACAGAATTGGAAAAGTATCTTGCAGAAGATTCTGAAAAAGAAAGACCGGACTTTGATATCTTGGCTTGGTGGAAGGTGAACTCACCTAGATTTCCTATTCTTGCTAAGATGGCTCGAGATGTGCTTGCTATTCCTATTTCAAGTGTGGCATCTGAAAGTGCATTTAGTACCGGAGGTTGTATTCTTGACCAATTTAGGAGTTCATTAACTCCTAAATTGGTTGAAACTCTAGTGTGCCTTCAAGATTGGCTTCGGAGTGAATCGCTCCCTGTAAATGTTGAGGAAGATTTAGATTTTCTCGAGACACTCGAGGAAGGTATGTATATTTTAATTAGTTTTATTGTATTGCTTAAGATATTTAAATAATATATTAATTGCTTGACTTGTTAATATATATTCTTATTAGATTTTACTAATCTTGGCAAAGAAGCTTCCACCGACGATGTTTGCTAGAGTTTGTTAGCCGCTATGTAAGTTCTCCATTTTTCTTCTGAATTATACTAATTCTGCTGCCTGTTTGCTTGAGAAATTTGAGGCTGATGTTGCTCGAAAATTGATGTTCTGCTCGAAAACTTGATTCCGGGTTCATTTTCTGCTGTTTGATTCCAGTTTCACTGCTGTTTGCTATAAAATGGACTGATCAGGTTAATTTTTGCTGCTGTTCGCTATAAAATGGGCTGATCAGGTTAATATTCACTGCTGTTTGCTAAATTTCTCATACTACTGCTGCCTGGTATTTAGATAAGCCATTATAGTAAAAGAAAAAGATGTACCCTCAAACACAAGATGTAACAGGCACAAATTTAATTATCTAAAACGCAATCCAAAAGCAAGATAAACAGATAGCAAATATTTATGAAATGGACATCCGATCAGCAAACATTGAACTTTGATACAGATGACACTTAAATAACTGAGCTAAAAGTTCTAGACCTTCCAACATCACACAACTTGATTGATGCTGCTCTTTAAAGTTACCACAATTTAAACTCTAGTTCTCTTGCTATTGCAACTAGGACACTTATACTGCTTGATGTGTTCAGCTTTTGCTGGAGTAATCTTCACACATTTGCCATGGAACCATCTCTCGCAAATATCACAGCAAATCCAGAATTCATCGGTGGCGTAGTTATCACCACAAGCTCCACAGAGAGTTGCCCCTTGTTCATCTTCTTCTTCTTCCTCCTCCCCATTTTCATCATCCATTTTAGGTGGAGATATCTTTACTGACTTGGGCTGGGGGTCTGGCTGTCGAGACTGCAAACAAAAGATGATAGAAAAAATCATATTATAAGAGGGATAAAAATATAATTATGCATGTTAGGTCGTGTATATGAGAACCTTTCCACTTGATTTGCTTTTGCTGCTAATATTCACTGCTGTTTGCTATAAAATTCACTGCTATTTGCTATAAAATGGGCTGATCAAGTTCATTTCCCTCATGACACGGAAAGGAACAAAGAACCCTACAGTAAACATTTCATTTCCTTCCTTCTCTTTGTTCATTTTCCCTCAGTTATCTATTAACAGAATTCTCTTTCTTTACTGGTTTTGCAGATGGACTCAATCTTGCAGATGGACTATTGCAATGACTGCTGTTGCTGAATGCTTGTTAAATAGAGTCACTTTTTAGACTCTGTTTTCTCCATCTTATGGCCACGGACATTGAAGTTGCGACTTTTGCATAATTTGAGCAATGAATTAGAAACTGAGTAGTCTTCTTTGCCTTGAGATGCTTCGTTACTGTACCATTTCATTTCATCTTCAAATACTGTGAATTTGAATCTTGAGAAAAACTAGTTGTTGTAAGCAGCATTGTTTAGAATGTTTTTGTTAATTGCACAAACCAGTTGTTGTAAGGAGATTGTTGCGTTTGGTAAAGGCTTGCCTTTTGAGTCAACAACTTTGGATTCCCACTTTGCTTTTACGTACCTGCATATGCTTCATTATTGTGCTTCATTACGTACCTGCATATGCTTCATTACTGTGCTTCATTACTGTGCTTCAAGAAGGAAATTTCACCATGTCACTTATGCTTCATTACTGTCTAGTTTTGCTAATGCTGGAGATACCCCTCCCCCACTTTTTTGTCAGGTTTTGCTACAATTATGACCCAACCCCAACCCCTCTAATACTGTGATAAGTTATTGAAGGTCTTGTTCAAAAATATTTTCGTTGAATTTCGTAAATTTTCTTATTGATGTTATCGATAACCGAATCAATAAGCCCCCAAAATCAATAAATCGAAATCGAAAAAATCGAAACCTTATTGAAACGATAACGATAAGCGTATGTATAAATCGATAATCGATAAGGGTCAAAATCGAATCGATAAATCGAATGCACACCCCTATTTGCGAACTTGGCATGATATTGGCAGACTTCGCATTTGCGATCTAGGGCTCGCATTTTCGAACCCAGCCTTGACCTGTCTTCTTCGCATTTGCGAGGATTTGTTCGCAAATGCGAAGCCAACAGTTGGGTGAAAAACCAGCAGTGCAAAAATTCAGAAATTGATCCAACGGCCTATCAAATCTTTACCCGAGCCCCCCGGGCTCCCAACCAAACATGTACACAACATCAAAAACACATTACAAACTTGCTCGTGCGATCACATCGCCAATATAACATCGTTTTCATCAAATCAAGCCTCAAGTTCATGATTTTCATACTTTTGGTTTTCAAACTTTCAAACTTGGAACTCAAGGTCCAAAACATATCAATCGACTTCCGAATGTCACCAAACTTTGCAGAAAGCACATATATAGTATTTAAGACTTGTACCGGGCGTCGGAACCAAAATACGAGCCTGATTCCATGGTCATTTAATTCATTTTCCTTTAATAATTACGGCAAAAACAATTTCACAGAAAAATTCATAACTTGGGCTCTAGGCCTCAGAATTCGACTCCAAACGCATGTCCAAGTCCCATATTTTCCTATGGACCTTCCAGGACCGTCCAATCTCGGGTCCGGGCCAGTTTACCAAAAATGTTGACCAAAGTCAACTATATCAATATTAATATCATTTTTCTCCAAATATTTCATAGAATTTATATTTTCTATCACAAATCTTTCTGGCTACATGTCCGGATCGCGCACGTAAATCGAGGCAACATAGAATAAGGTTTTCAAGGCCTCGGAAGTGTAGAACAAATGAGGAAAACAAGTGATGACCCCATTGGGTCGTCACATCCTCCACCTCTAAAACAACCGTTCGTCCTCGAACGGACAAGAGAAGGAAGTACCTGAGTCAGGAAACAAATGTGGGTAGCGGCTCCGCATATCAGACTCGGACTCCCAGGTTGATGCCTCAGGAGGCTGACCTCTCCACTAAACACGCACGGAAGGATAACTCTTCGACCTCAACTGTCGAACCTGCCGGTCTGGAATGGCCACCGGCTCCTCCTCGTAAGATAGATCATTGTCCAATTGGACAGTACTGAAGTCTAACACATGTGTGGGATCGTCGTGGTATCTCCGAAGCCTAGATACGTGAAAGACTGGATGTACGGCTGATAAGCTAGGCGGCAAAGCTAATCTGTAAGCCACCCCTCCCACTCTGTCTAGAATCTCAAATGGACCAATATACCTAGGGCTGAGCTTGCCCTTCTTCCCGAACCTTATCACGCCCTTCATAGGCGACACTCGGAGCAATACTCGCTCACCAACCATGAAATCTACATCTCAAACCTTACGATCCGCATAAGTCTTCAGTCTGGACTGACCTGAGCGCATTCTCTCCTGGATAGTCTTGACCTTATCCAAGGCCTCCTGAACTAAATCTGTACCCAACAACCGAGCCTCTCCCGGCTCAAACCATTCGACTGGAGATCGACATCGCCTACCATACAATGCCTCATACGGGGCCATCTGGATGCTGGACTGGTAGCTGTTGTTGTAGGCGAACTCTGCTAATGGCATAAACTGGTCCCACGAGCCTCCGGAATCAATAACACAGGCTCAAAGCATGTCCTCTAGAATCTGAATAGTCCTCTCGGACTGGCCATCCGTCTGAGGATGAAAAGCTGTACTCAGCTGAACCTGGGTGCCTAACTCCTGCTGGACCACTCTCAAGAACCGTGAGTTAAACTGCGTATCCCGATCAGAGATAATAGATACTGGCACCCCATGAAGATGAACAATCTCCCTAATGTAAATCTCTGCTAACCTCTCCGATTAGTAGGAGACAGATACTGGAATAAAGTGTGCTGACTTGGTCAACCTATCAACAATGACCCAAATAGCATCATATTTCCTCCGAGTCAAAGGAACTCCAGTAACGAAGTCCATAGTGATCCGCTCCCATTTCCACTCGGGAATCTCAATCCTCCGGAATACACCACCGGGCCTCTGGTGCTTATATTTCACCTGCTGACAATTTAGACACCGAGCGACATATGCAACGATATCTTTCTTTATTCTGCGCCACCAATAGTGCTGTCGTAAGTCCCGGTACATCTTCGCGGCGCCCGGGTGAATAGAATACCGCGAACTGTGGGCCTCCGCTAAGATCAACTCTCGAATCCCTTCGACATTGGGCACACAAACTCGGACCTGCAATCTCAATAACCCATCATCATCTAGATTTACCTTCGTGGCACCTCTCTGCTGTACTGTATCTCTCAAATCACGCAAATGAGGATCATCAA
Organism: Nicotiana noctiflora; assembly: GCA_032618575.1. Classification (NCBI taxonomy): domain Eukaryota; kingdom Viridiplantae; phylum Streptophyta; class Magnoliopsida; order Solanales; family Solanaceae; genus Nicotiana; species Nicotiana noctiflora. Next base: position 69,575 of record JASVEL010002796.1, read on the forward strand.
ATTGCCTCTCACGGATACACTCTAATAGAGAAGAACGAGCGACCGTGCAGGCTAACACCCTGCTAGGCTCAGAAATGTCTAATCTCACGAACCGGTTGGCTAAGGCCTAAAGATCTAGAGCAAATGGTCTCTGACTGACCGGAATGAATGCAAGACTACCCATGCTGGCAGACTTTTTACTCAATGCATCGGCCACAACATTGGCCTTATCTGGGTGGTACAGAATAGTAACATCATAGTCTTTCAGCAACTCTAACTATCTCCGCTGTCGTAGATTCAACTCCTTTTGCTTGAACAAGTACTGTAGGCTCTTGTGATCAGTGTACACCTCACATGTCACACCATATAGATAATGCCTCCGGATCTTTAAGGCATGAACCACTGCTGCTAACTCAAGATCATGAACTGGATAATTCTTCTCATGTATCTTTAACTGCCTCGAAGCATAAGCGATAACCTTACCATCCTACATCAATACCGCTCCAAGCCCTGTACGAGATGCGTTACAATAAACTGTATAAGGCCCTGCACCCGTAGGTAGTATCAACACTAGTGCGGTAGTCAAGGCTGTCTTGAGCTTCTGGAAGCTCGCCTCACACTCCTCTGACCACTGGAACTGGACACCCTTCTGGATCAACCTAGTCATCGGGGCTGCAATAGAAGAGAACCCCTCTACAAATCGACGGTAGTAACCTACTAATCCCAAGAAACTCCGAATCTCAGTCACTGAAGCTGGTCGAGGCCAATTCTGGACTGCCTCAATCTTCTTTGGGTCAACTTGAATACCTTCCACTGATACAATGTGGCCCAGAAATGCCACTGAACTCAACCAGAACTCACATTTCGAAAATTTGGCATATAGTCGATTATCCTTCAGAGTCTGAAGAACCACTCTGAGGTGCTGCTCGTGCTCTTCCTGGTTGTGGGAGTATACCAGGATGTCATCTATAAAGACTATTACGAACAGATCTAAGTAAGGCCTGAATACCCGATTCATCAACTCCAAGAATGCTGTTGGGGCATTGGTCAACCCGAATGACATGACCAAGAACTCATAATGCCCATATCTAGAGCGAAAGGCTGTCTTAGGAATGTCAGCCGCCCTGATCTTCAGCTGATGGTAGCCTGACCTCAAGTCTATCTTAGAGAATACCCTCGCTCCCTGGAGCCGGTCAAACAAATCATCAATCCTCGGCAGTGGATACTTATTCTTTATTGTCACTTTGTTTAATTGCCGGTAATCAATACACATCCGCATCGAGCCATCTTTCTTCTTTACAAATAATACAGGTGCTCCCTAGGGGGAAACACTAGGCCTGATAAAGCCCTTCTCAAGAAGGTCTTGCAACTGATCTTTCAACTCTTTTAGCTCCGGCGGGGCCATACGATAGGGTGGAATAGAGATGGGCTGAGTGCCCAGTGCCAGATCAATGCAGAAATCAATATCCCTGTCGGGTGGCATGCCCGGCAGTCTGAAAGGAAAACCTCAGGAAACTCCCGTACAATGGGGACTGACTCAATAGAAGGAACCTCTGCACTGGAATCACGAACATAAGCCAGATAAGCTAGACACCCCTTCTCGACCATGCGTCGAGCCTTAACATAGGAAATAACAGTGCGAGCAGAGTGGCTTGAGGTACCTTTCCACTCTAGTCGGGGTGATTCTGGCAAGGCCAAAGTCACAGTCTTAGCATGACAATCTAGAATAGCATGGTATGAGGACAACCAGTCCATCCCCAATATGACATCAAAATCCACCATGTTCAAAAGCAACAGATCAACACGGGTATCAAGACCCCCAAAGATAACTACGCACGAACGATGCACCCGGTCGACTACAATGGAGTCACCCACCGGTGTAGACACATAAATTAGAATATCCAGAGCACGGCTGGGCACGGCCAAATACGGTACAAAGTAGGAAGACACATATGAATATGTAGACCCAGGGTCAAATAATACGGAAGCACCTCTACCACAAACAATAATGATACGTGTGATCACAATATCTGCTGCCTCCTCCTCTGGCCTGGCTGGAAAGGCATAGAATCGGGGATCAGCACCTCCCCTCTGAGCTACATCCCTAGGACGGTCATCAACTGGCTGACCTCTGCCTCTGGCTGGACAGATTCCACCTCTACAGTCTCGACCTTCACCTCTATGATCTCTACCCCCACCTCTGGCCGGCTGGGCACACTGAGGGTGAGCAGGGGCCTGAATCATGTGACGAGGGCCCCGCCGCTAAGTGTTGCCCGTCGCTCGAGGGCAGAACCTGACAAAATGACCTGGGTCACCACAACCGTAGCAACTCTTAGGCTGCTGGGGCCACTGGCCCTGACGACCTGAATGGCCTCCACGAACACTCTGAACAGGCTACGCACTGATAGGGGACTGATCCAAATACTGCTCATGAAACCAACGATCACCTGGTCCACCCTATGAAGCCGAAGGGCGGAATGAAAAGGCCTAGAAGACTGGCCCCTATCAAAAGATTCCCTGCCGCCAGAAGAAGAACCACTAAACCTGTCCGAATGACGAGCCCTCTTGTCTGAAGAATAACCACCTCCCCGAGTAAGAGCCATCTCAACTCTACATGCTGCATTAGCTGCCTCCTGAAATGATATATCACTCCCCATTCCCATAGCTATCTGGAGTCTAATTGGCTAATTAAGCCCATCTATGAACCTACGAACTCTCTCCTGCTCTGTGGGAAGTATCACTATTGCATGACGTGCCAAATCAACAAATCTTGTCTCATACTGGGTGACAGTCATAGTGCCCTGCTGGAGGCGCTCAAACTGCCTCCGAAGTGCATCCCACTGAGTAACCGGGAGAAACTTTTCCAGAAATAACTCTGCAAACTGATCCCATGATAAAGCCGGGGACCCTGCTGGTCGAGTCAAACAATAATCCCTCCACCAAGTCTTGGCGGATCCTGAAAGTCTGAATGTACAAAAGTTAACTCCATTGGACTCCACTATCCCCATAGTCTTGAGAATCTCATGGCAGCTGAATAAGAAATCCTGGGGATCCTCAGAAGTGGCACCGCTGAAGGTAGTGGTAAATAGCTTGGAGAATCGATCAAGTCCCCATAAGGAATCAAAAGTCATGGCCGCTCTATCTCCGGCCTAAGTTGTGGTACCTGACTGAGTGGCCACATCTAGTTGAACCACTGGTGCCTGAGGCTGAGGAGCTACTGGCTCCGGAGTACGAGCAACAGAAGTCTGGGCCCCTCCTCCAGCCTGAGAAGCGGCTGGTGCAACCGGTAATAAACCTGCTCTGGCAACGCTGTCAATGAAACCCGCTATCCTAACCAAAGCCTCCCGAAGATCCGGGGTAAATAAAGCCTCTCCTGAGACCTGAGCTTGGCCCACTGGAGCTGCTGGGACTGGAACCTCCTCGCCTCTCAATATAAGGGTCCACCTCTGGAATAGCTGCCGGGGGCTGAGCTCTACCCCTACCACGGCCTCAATGCGGCGTCGGCCCCTGCCCCTCACGGGAGCTGCCTGGGGCTCGGGCTGCTGGTCAGTGGACGAAGAAGCGCGTGTCCTGACCATTTGCGAAAGGACAGAGTAGAAGTTCAATCAGTATTTGAGAAACAAATCGCACGACAAGAAGGAACAAATGAGAGACTCTTTCCTAACTCAATAGACTCTGGAGGACAAGTACATACGTCTCCGTACCTACCTCTCAAACTCTACTAAGCTTGTTCGTGAGTGGTGAGACCTATGTAACCTAGAGCTCTGATACCAACTTGTCACGACCCAGATTTTTCCCCCAACATAGGGATCGTGATGGCGCCTACTCGTGATAGCTAGGCAAGCCATTTTACTCACACTATCCTGTTTCTAATAATATTTCATACTCAATTTAACAATCAAAATCATAATCTTAGTTAAACAAGTGCGGAAGACTTTATAAAAATAAAAATAAGCAGTTTCAAGGTAACTGATACTGAAATCCTCTACCCAAGACGTGGAGTCACCAACTCACGAACTACTACTGAATACTACACATAAAAGTCTGAAAGAAATGTAACATAATCTGTTTGTCTCGGAACAAAGAGACTACAGCTAGTAACATAAGTAAAAGAAGAGACGCCAGGCTTGCGGACGCCTGCAAGCTACCTCGGTCTCAAATATGATCAACTCCCACGCAAAAGATCTACTGCTGCTGCTCCTGATCGAAACCTGGACCTGTGCAAAAACGCACAGAAATGCAGTATCAGCACAACCGACCCCATGTGCTGGTAAGTGCCTGGCCTATCCCGGCGAAGTAGTGACAAGCCTAGGACCAGACACCCACATAAACCTGTGCAGTTCTATATATATGTATACCACAAGATAACGAGAAATAATTAAGTAACAACACAATAAGGAATATCACAGAAGCACTCAACAGTTAACAACGATCAGTAAATCAACGAGGAAAAACAAGTATAATGAGAAACAAGTAATGTCAAGTCAATGAAATAGCAAATAAATTGCATGGCATCACCCTTCGTGCTTTTACTCTCATCTTCACCAAATAAGCAAATAAAGTGCACGGCATCACCCTTCGTGCTTTTACTCTCATGCTCACATCCATGGTACGACATGATCCTTCGTACATGGTTCAATAACAAGGCACGACATGATCCTTCGTGCATAATCAATAACATGGCACGGCATTAACATTCGTGCATAAACAATAACAGGGCACGACGTTAACCTTCGTGCATAACAATAATTCAAGGCACGACATCACCCTTCGTGCATTATCACTCTTCCTCACCCAAATAACAATCAAAGTTAAGGGCAGAGAATGAAAACATCAAATCATGAACCGTCCCGGCAAGGGACATAATAATCATTACAACAAAGTCCCGGCAAGGGAGAACAATAGCAATTCTACAACTCAGCAAGGGTTCAACAATTTATCTTCAATTATGTCTCGCAACAAGTATCAATAACGACTCACGGTCATGCTAGACGCCAGCATATGGATGCTCGTCACCACAGCCCATACACCGCACTCGATCACATATCACATAGCACACAATCCTATTCCCTCAAGCTAGGATAGATCAAACACTTACCTCTAGCCTTGAAGTCCAAATTATGCTTCAATTATAGCTCTTTCCCCGAAATTCCGATTTCAACTAGCTCGAATCTAATCACAATTGATTCCATTATATTAAAAATCACTAATTAACTTGGTTTAAATGCTTAAAGATGGTTTTCTCAAAGTTTACCCCAAAATTTCCCAAAACGCCCCTGGCCCCACGTGGTCGGAACTCGGGGTTCGGACCAAAATCCGGTTACCCATTCCCCCACGAGTTCAATTATATGATTTGTTTCAAAATCGGACCTCAATTCGAGGTCCAATTGCCCAACTCATGAAAAACCTAGGTTCTACCCAAAAACATGGATTTCTACCATGAAAATCTTTGATTCTTATTGAAAAACATGATTAATGTTGTTAGAAATTGAAAGAATTAAGTAAAAAATGACTTACAATTGCTTTGGAGTGAATTTGGTCTTGAGAGCTCGTGTGTGGTGTGAGGGTTTTTGAAAAAGTGAAGAATGAATTGAAAATTTCGTTTAAGTATAGAATTACATAGCTACAGATATCGCAATTGCGAACATTTGTTCGCAATTGCGAACGCTACAGGTCTGGGGCCTGCTGTCCTCGCATTTGCGAGAGAAAGTTCGCATTTGTGAACTCTGGCCCAGGTTTGCCAGTCTTGCATTTGCGAGATTTCCTTCGCATTTGCGAAGGTGAGGCCTCATTGCTTAGGATCGCATTTGCGAACACTGGCCATCTGAGGCCCTTTTCGCATTTGCGACATTTTGTTCGCATTTGCAAACTTGGCATGATATTGGCAGACTTCGCATTTGCGATCTAGGGCTCGCATTTGCGAACCCAGCCTTGACCTGTCTTCTTCACATTTGCGAGGATTTGTTCGCAAATGCGAAGCCAACAGCTGGGTGAAAAACCAGCTGTGCAAAAATTCAGAAATTGATCCAACGGCCTATCAAATCTTTACTCGAGCCCCCCGGGCTCCCAACCAAACATGTACACAACGTCAAAAACACATTACGAACTTGTTCGTGCGATCACATCGCCAATATAACATCGTTTTCATCAAATCAAGCCTCAAGTTCATGATTTTCATACTTTTGGTTTTCAAACTTTCAAACTTGGAACTCAAGGTCCAAAACATATCAAACGACATCCGAATGTCACCAAACTTTGTAGAAAGCACATATATAATATTTAAGACTTGTACCGGGCGTCGGAACCAAAATACGAGTCCGATACCATGGTCATTTAATTCATTTTCCTTTAATAATTACGGCAAAAATAATTTCACAGAAAAAATCATAACTTGGGCTCTAGGCCTCAGAATTCGACTCCGGACACATGTCCAAGTCCCATATTTTACTACGGACCTTCCGGGACCGTCCAATCTCGGGTCCGGGCCCGTTTACCAAAAATGTTGACCGAAGTCAACTATATCAATATTAATATCATTTTTCTCCAAATGTTTCATAGAATTCATATTTTCTATCACAAATCTTTCCGGCTACATGCCCGGATTGCGCACGTAAATCGAGGCAACATAGAATGAGGTTTTCAAGGCCTCGAAAGTGTAGAACAAATGAGGAAAACAAGTAATGACCCCATTGGGTCGTCACAGAAATACACTGTTCATCAAATGCATGAACGCGGCTGGGGCATTAGTCAGCCCAAAAGACATCACTAGAAACTTATAGTGCCCATATCTCGTCCTGAAGGTTGTCTTCATGATATCAGAATATCTAATCTTCAGCAGGTGATAGCCTGAACGAAGATCAATCTTTGAGAATACCCTCGCTCCCTGGAGCTGATCAAAGAAATCATCAATGCGTGGAAGAGGATACTTGTTCTTCACTGTTACCTTGTTCAGCTGCCTGTAATCAATACACATCCTCATTGAGCCATCTTTCTTCTTGACAAACAAGTCCGGTGCACCCCACGGTGACACACTTGGCCGAATAAACCCCTTATCTAGGAGTTCCTGAAGCTGCTCTTTCAATTCCTTCAACTCAGCTGGTGCCATACGATAAGGAGGAATAGAAATAGGCCGAGTGCCCGACACCAAATCAATCCCAAAGTCAATATCCCTGTCTGGCGGAATGCCCGACAGGTCTGAGGAAAACACATCAGGAATATCCCTCACAACGGGAACATAATCAATACTGGGAGTCTCAGCTCCAACATCCCTCACAAATGCCAAATAAGATAGACATCCCTTCCCAATCATCCGTTGGGCCTTTAAGAAAGAAATTATCCTGCTCGGTACATAATCAGTCATACCTCGCCACTCGATCCTTGAAATAAATAGCATAGCCAATGTGGCTGTCTTGGTATGACAGTCTGAATAACGTGGCACAAAGATAGCCTATCCATGCCCAAAATAACATCAAAATCGATCATGCTCAACAGTAGAAAGTCTACTTGGGCTTCCAGACCCCGATATTAACAAGACAGGACCGCTACACGTGGTCTACAAAATTGGTATTGCCCACCAGGGTAGATACATGCACGAGAAACACAAGACACCATCGGGTCGTGCCCAAATAAGGAGCAAAATATGAAGACACATATGAATAAGTGGAATCGGGATCGAATAAAAGTGAGGCATCATTGTGGCAGACTGAAATAATACCTGTAATAATAGCATCTGAAGCAACCGCATCTGAACGGCCATAAAGAGCATAGTAACAAGTCTGACCACCTAATCGGCCTCCCCCTCGAGGGTGACCCCTGGCTGCCTGACCCGCAACCCTAGCTGGCGGGGTGGGTGCTGAAGAAGATGGACCAGATGATGAGGGTTGTCCCCTCTGCTGAGATGGACTGGATACAAGGCGGGGACACTCTCTCCGTATATGCCCAAACTCCCCACACTCAAAGCATCTTCCATGTGCTGGGGGCTGGGACTGAAGGGAACCCCACACACCGGAGTGGCTAGCTGAAGAACTCGATCGGGATGAACCTTGAGCAGATGGAGCCTGAGATGAACTCTACCCTGGAAGGGAACAGAGAGATGGATGACCCTGATGGGAGCCCTGATGACCTCGGCTAGAAGATGACCCACGATACTCTTAGCAGGCCGGCTGTGAAGATCTAAAAGAATGACCTCGGCTCTACTGACCTTGGCCTCTAGACTGAGCACCGCCGAAACTACCTGTAAGGCCCTAGAAAAAAATTCGCTAAGGAATATAGGATCTGTGGTGCCACGTAGGCTAATTATTATATTTTATGTGCTATGAACATGATGGACATCAATTAAACTTGATAAATATGAGTATGAGTCTTATGGTAAGTGGTATGAGGTCCAAATGAAAGCCTAAGTGTAAGCCAAATGTGAAAATTTTCGAAATAGGCCAAATTTCCAAATGGATTCACACAAGGCTCCACTTTAAATGACCATAGATAATTATGTATAAGGTTTTATGTGGTGCATAGCATATCAAATTAAAGCCCATTGAGTCTAGTTTCCAACGCTTCAAACTGTTTGTCATTTGGACATTCCTACGCAAAGTTATGGTCAAATTACCAAAGGCTGGAAAATAAAATCCTGTGTCAATTCTGCGACCGCAGAATGCATCACATTTCTCACTCTGCGGTCGCATTTTGGCCGCAGAATGGTCCAGTGTTGCCCAGTTCTGGGCGTCGATTCTGCGAAGCATTATGCGGACCGCATATCGATTCTGCGGTCCATTCTTCTATAGCAGAATCGACGTCGTGGGGTTATTTTTTTTAATTTCTAAACCCGACCCCCTATCGATATATTAGGTGTTATAGCTCATTTTGAGCATTTTTCTGAACATTTCTAGAGGGC
>JASVEL010002797.1:0-152026 GCA_032618575.1 Nicotiana noctiflora
GTAGTTGCCTTATCTTGGTCTTACAAGACTGAGTCTACCCACTCGGGGTCTTATGGCCTCGAGTTTTTTAATAAATTGCAATTGACGACAGTCCCCAAGTTGTTGAGGGTATTTTGGCTCAGAAGCCATCATTTGTAGATCTCATATTACCTCGTTGAGGGCTTACAATTTTGGAGTTCCTGATCCCAACCCTAAGGTTGTGCGTTTATGAGATTTCGACGCCAATCCCCGAGCATTCGAGGCACTTTCAGCCTTGGAAATGTTTCGCAATTTTCATGTTGCCTCATTGAGGGCTTATGAGTTTGGAGTCCTAACCTGGAGGTCGCTCAGTTGCTGAAATGTCGACGTTAGTCCCCAAGTGCTCGGGATGTTTTGATGAAGGAATTGCTTTGGCGAAAACGCCTAGTTTCCTTTGGAGTGAGAGATGTTTTGATAAAGGTATTCTTTGATTACTTGATATAGGTACATATGCCTCCACCATCGGGGGCACGGCTTATTTGACCGTCTGGCCCGGTACATCATTTTCCTTTTGAGGCCCTATTTGGCATTTTTTGGATTTTTCGAGGGGATGATCCTCCGGTGAAATGCCCTCTAGTGTTCGAGGTTGACTAAAAAATAAGCCTCAAACATTTTTTTGGATATTCCTTAGGTAGCATATAGATGTTGCCTTTTTAAAAACCTTGACGGTAAAACCCTTCTTGGGATGAACCCCACCGAAGGAAAAGAGTACAACGCATACTTTCAAAATCTAAGGCCTTCGGGTGGGTAAAAGCTTCGGTTATTTCAATTGGGTATTTGTACGAGGGTCAGTATGAAATATTAAAAAAAGGGAGATGATTATTCCTTAGCGTGGGATGCGTCAGCAATGTTCCAGGGTCTGGTACGTCCATGTCGCTTGTAATGAGGATGCGGCATAGTCTTTTTCTATGTTTAATCGATTTTAGCCGATGATGTAGTTTTATTGCTCTTTGGTTCTATCGAGAGTGGATATATTGGTGTCAGTGCCACATCGTGCACCGCAAACATTTCTCTTGTCGCGTGGTGTTCCCCGTAGATAGTTTTAATCCCGTCTTTTGTTCAGAATTTCATTATTTGGTCAAGGGTGGACGACACTGCTCCCATGCAGTGTATCCACGGCCGTCCGAACAAGGCGTTGTACCTCATGTCTCCTTCGATGACATGAAATTTGACATTTTGGGTCGTGCCGGCCATGCTGGCTGGGAGGGTGATTTCTCCTTTAGTTGTTTCACTTTCCATATTGAATACATTGAGGACTCGAGTGGCGGGCACGATTTAGTTCAGTAGTCCAAACTGCTCTATTACTCTCGACCTAATAATGTTGGCTGAGCTACCTGGATCCACGAGTACACATTTTATTAGAAATGTATTCACAAATAAAAAGATTACCAGTGCGTCATTATGAGGTAGAGACAAGGTCTGGGAGTCCTCTTCGTTGAATATGAGGGCATTCTCGGGTATGTACCCCCGAGGTCGCTTTTCTCTAGTGATGGATATTTTTATCTTTCTCATCACGGGCTCTTGGGGATCGTCGACGTCTCCCAAGATCATGTGGATAACATGTTGTGGCTCATTCGATTCGTTATTTTTGGCCGCCTCTCTTTCCCAGAACTGGTTTTTGGTCCGGTCATTTACGAATTCTCAAAGGTGACCTTTATTGAGTAGCCTGGCTACTTCCTCTCGGATCTGGTGGCAATCTTCGGTCCTATGGCCATGTGTGTTATGAAATTCACATACTAAGTTATGATTCCTTTGGGAAGTATCTGACTGTATAGGCCTAGGAAATCTGGTGTCTCTGATTTTTCTGATGGTGAAACATGATATCCGATACATCGACGTTGAAGTTGTATTCTGATAAGTGTGTTGCTCCTGTTGGCCTTGTGTTCCTATCGAATCCAATTCTGTTAATGAGTCCTCGAGGATTTTGTCCTCGGTTGATCAATCGATTATTGCGAGGTGGGTTGCGCTTCAGGGCGTTCCTCCCGTCTTCGGTGTATGGCTAATATCTTTCTTTGTTTGGCTTTTACTCTTTTGCTAAGAGCATGCTTTGGATATGCTGAGCCCGAGGGGTCTCCCAGTTAATCATCTTCGATCCTGATCTTTGATTGGTATCGGTTGTGGATGTCGGACCAGGTAATGGAGGGATACTCAATTAGATTCTCTTTCAGCTGCCTTGAAGTCACTGAGCTTCGCTCATTCAGGCCTTGGGTGAAAGCATGTATTGCCTAGTCATTAGAGACCGGAGGTAGTTCCATTCGTTCCATTTGGAAGTGGGATACAAATTCTCACAACATCTCGTTCTCTCTTTGCTTGATCTTGAACACGTCATATTTCCTTGTTGATACTTTGATGGCATCGGCATGTGCCTTTATGAAGGAATCTGCCGGCATGGAAAATGAGTGTATAAATTGGGAGCTAGGTTGTGGTACCACATCATGGCCCCCTTAGAGAGTGTTTCCCCTAATTTCTTCAATAAGACGGACTCGATCTTGTCTTTTATTTCGTTGCCCTTCACTGCAAATGTGTAGGCAGTAACGTGCTCATTGGGGTCTGAGGTCCCGTTGTATTTTGGAAGTTCTGACATTTTGAACTTTTTCAGAACGGGTTTCGGAGCTGCTTCCTCAGGGAACGGCCTTTGTACGAACTTCTTCGAATCCATACCTTTCAGGATCGAGGGTGCGCCTGGGATATGGTTGACCATGGAATTGTAGGTCTCGACCTTTTTTATCATTGGTTGCTATTATTTTCTCACCCGATTCGATCCTTTTGGTGAGGTCCTCGAGAAGTTTTACGATAGCGGGATCGGTTATCGACCCCTTATTGCTTGACCTCTCCGGTATTTATTCGGCCGGGGGATATGTCCTCGGTGCTACCGTGCTAGGAGTCCTCCGGTGACTTTGCAGCTGAGCAATAGCCAGTTGTTGCACCTGTAACATTTCAAAAATAACATGAAAGCTAACTTCTCATTCCACCCGAGCTTGGGGTTCCTGTTGGTCGCTTTGGTGTATGCTTCTATTGGTATGCGAGCTTATATCGACGTGTCGAGCGTTGCATGAGATTCTGTCTGCCAGATCGGTCCTAGTGTGCTTTCAAGATTTTATGGCGGCTCACCAATACCTGGAACACCCACACCATTTTCTCTGTGGTTCTCAATATTGTTGTTTATTGAATCAGACATCTTAACCTGAAATCAAAGATCTTGGACAAGAAAAGTGTAAAAGATAACTTGTGTTATGTGATGAAACCAGCAAGAAAATAATCGCTATTATTTTTAGCCACACGGTGGGCGCCAAACTATTTACCCTGAAAATGGTAATAACAATTATATTTGTTAATGGGACTCTAAAAATACGTGACCTATATGTATGTTGGTTGTTTAAGACGATGATGTTATATGTATGAAGTTTAAAGACGAAATGTGAGCTAAAATGGAGTTATAATCAAACCAAGCAAGACGGGCAGGGCCTCGAACTAACTGATATGGGGCCTCGAGGTCGATTCTCGTGCTCGGGCTCGAGCTATTAAGGGTAATCGGGGAAGGGCTAACAGTTAAAAAATAATTAAGGGAAGCTCTTTATGGCCAATGATAAGCAATAAATGAAGAACAAGTATGAAGATAGTGAATAAGAGCAGCAATATCGAGAAAATATGTTAGAGAGGAAGAAGAGAGAGTTCTTATAAATTTTGTGGAGAACAATTGGAGCAACAGACCTTACATGATAACACGGATCCCCTTTATATAGGAAGAAAATCCCTATATAGTTCAAAATGCATTAATTACATAGATGTAAGGATGGGACGGTTGACTGACGCTCTGATATGGGTTTAGAGTAGCCTGTCATGTTGTGCCAGCCCTAGTTGTGTGCCTTGGGAACCCTCCATTTTTAAGACTTATCATGGTTAACACTATCATGGATCCTCGAGGAGAGATACTCGGCCACGGCCTCGAGTTTTTGAACCGGTTCCGCGACCTCGAGCCTTCGAGGTGATCTTCCGAAATACCTTAATGACCAAAAATTGGACCATCCGATTTCGTTGTATACAAATGTGATTGTTTTGAGCTTTTGCTTATTGAAAAGTTGATTCTTGAAGGATTTTCTTTTGATTTTTTTTTCAAACATAATTTCGAAGTAAGCAAGAAAATATTATTTGCAAGCTTTAGAATCAGTGGCAAATAGGAGCCACTTTTACAACGACAAGGACAGATTTATACCCAAAAGCAAATAAAGGGCATAATCACTCTAGTTTCGATTGTTCAAGGGTATTTTTGACTCTTTCCATATCTAAGGTGAACTAATCCATATTTAAACAAAGTGGTTTACTCCACTCACACATGCCTTAAGCCTTTGAAATAAAATAGCGTGTTTACCCATACTTCTGAAATCATCTTATTTTATGAAGTATTCAAAAATACTTTTCAAAAAATACTTTTTTGTGAGAAGCAGCTAATCAATTTGAAAAGCAAAATTCATGTTTGGCCAAACTTTTAAAAAGTACTTCTAAATATTTTTCTCAAAAATATCTTTTCAGAAAAGTACTTGTGACAAAAAACTACTTAATGCTTCTCAAAAGCCACAGAAGAAAAAGAAAAAAAAAAGCACAACCAAACAAGCTTTAAGTAAAGCTCATATGCCATACTTTCCACAAAAGGGTGGAAATATGGTTAAGCAATCAAGGATACCAAAATCCTTTAACAAAATGCAACTTAGAATTAGGGGTGTTCATGGTTAGGTTTGAATCGGTATTTTCATAAAAAGAAACTAAACTAAGTTGATTTTTCAAATATCAGAACCAAACCAAACCAATTTTATCATTTTTTCATTTTTTTCGATTACTTGTCAATTTTTTCTTAAATATAAGACATACACTACCAAACACATATTTCAGCGATCACGTTTTTAATATAACACTATCAAATCAATTGCCCTTTTAGAGTTATTTACTAAAATATATTAATGATAATTAAATCACATAGTGATGAATAATTTGAGGACTCAATTAAAAAAATAATTTTTTTAAATTTAAATGGATTCTTACACTTAACAAAAAAAAAACTACCAATCGAACTATAATATAATGATAAAAAATTGTACTAAAAGTGCAAACGATTAACATCCACCATACGAATTTTGGAACTTTATACAAAAATATACATATATATAAGTGTAATAATAAATTTAAAATAACTACTCCTACAATCGATCTGGTTTGATTTTTTTTAATTATTTTTTAATTAAAAACCAAAACAAAATTCGATCAACCTTTAAAATTCAAAAGCAAACCAAAAAGTATCGATTTTTTGGTCGGTTTGATTTGATTTTCAATTTGGTTCGATTTTTCGGGCTTTTATGAACATCCCTACAGTCAGAACCAAAGGACTGGCAAATACTGAAGCTGTGCGAATAAACACTAAGAATTTTCTGAATTTAATAATTTTGAATTACAGCTACACATGAGAAAACAGCCGAAGTATGTAACTGAGAGTCCCGTGAAAATACAGAGGGAAGTCTTTAAGCGCCTTGAGTAAAATAAAAGATCCAAGGAAAACAAGTTACTGGCACTGTAATTATAGACGATCAATTGAGCAAAGTGTTTATGCGTCTAATGTCCACAACTAGATAATGCCATTCGTGTCGGTCATCATCTACTTCCACAGCTTTCGTAGTGACATGTTCTTCTCCGTCTCTTTCTTCATTACTTTGGCGACAGCCATCTCAAAATCTTCTTGAGTCACATGCACCCTTCTCTCCCTTAGAGCAAACATCCCTGCTTCTGTACATACAGCCTGCAAATAGATAGAGAAGGAATAGATCGTGAGCAAGCCAAAAAAATAACATAGCAAGAAATACACTTTGACTTGCATCAATTCATGCAGCAGTCAGTGTCGAGGCAAAAGGTGGATTAGTTCATCACAACATACTAGATCAGAAGTCTTAACTAATAACCTAAATAGGCCATCAAGCAATCAAGCAATCAAGAATTTGATTTGCTATAGTATAGCGAAAAGTGCATTCTATAACCACACACCTTAAGTTCAGCCCCAGAAGCACCATTCATCTTCTCAGCAATCTTCTTCAAATCAATCCCTCGCATCAAGTTCATCTTCCTCGAATGAATCTTCAAAATGTCTAATCGAGACTGCACAGTGATCAAATGATAAGATTAATTGGACAAATCATCAGCGCATGCTAAAATGAAAACTAAAAGCATAAAGCAAGATTTCAAATTTTACACGTCGCTTAAATGAGGAAGCAGTTTAGGATGACAAGCATAGATATTGTTGTGTCTACTCAAACAATAAAACTATCTTTACGTGTACTACTAATATTTCCCAGTACATTCGGCATATAAATCAACAAACACAAGCAATATTAAAAACTATATGAAGCACCATACCTCTTCATTCGGATTTGGAAACTCAATCTTTCTGTCAATCCTTCCAGGTCTAAGGAGTGCTTGATCTAGAATATCTATACGGTTTGTGGCCATTAGAACCTGATGAAGCAAAAGTAAAACCTGTCAGCTCCAATCCACTCGCTTTAACCTAGTTATTATAAACCAAGCAAAATATATAATTGAGACAGCACGCTGAAATTGCCTTAATTTTGTTTGATGCCTCAAATCCATCAAGCTGATTCAAAAGTTCGAGCATTGTCCTCTGCACTTCGCTATCACCATTGCCACTCCCTGATTCCATCCTAGCAGATCCAATGCTGTCTATCTCATCCATAAAAATGATGGAAGGGGCATGTTCCCTGAGGATAAACAAATTGAAACATGCTGCTAACCAATAGATCACATCTAAAAGGGGAAATATTTGCAGGCAACGGCCAGTCAAGTAACCCCTCCCCCTCCCCCTTTTCCCCGGTGGCTCCCTAAGTAGAACGTTTTCTCTACAAATAGTCAAAAAATTAGGCTTACTGATCTCTAACGAGACTGCTAACCAGGGAGAATGGTGGGATGGATGGGATCCCTCAACCCTTTTTCTGGGTAAGGACCTCATCCCTTAAACCGAAGGATTGGGTTTAAGCCCCGGAAATGGATGAAGCATTTCCCCCTTACATGGGCCCTACGTGGCGCCAATTTAGATTAGACGGATCAATGAATAGTGGATTCTGGATACCAGATGGTTATACCAAATATAAATATGACTAGCAGGCTATAAATCTATGAATAGCTTGGGACAATCAATATCAACTCATATAAATATGACTAGCTTTCCCCCTTAGATGGGCCCAACGTGGCGCCACTCTAACTAATCGGGTCAGCGGATAGTGGATTATAGATACAGATGGTTATACCAAACAGAAACATGACTGGTACGCTAGTCTGTTATGAATAGCTTGGGACAATCCATATCAGCTCAGCTTTAACGCTTTTTAAATAGTTTCGAGAGATTATTTAGCGTAGGAAAATACAAAGTTCAATTTCACGGTTTTACAGTTTTCATTTTGTGAAGATATACACGGTTCAAGACACAACAAAATGGTTATAAAAGGTATAACCCTACATGTTCTGATTCACAGAGCAAACTTATTACCTAATGACATTACAATAGAGAGAACAATATATCCGCAGTCAGTGGCTTATGAGTCTATATTCCCTCCCTCCCTCAGGAAACATTAACAAAACACATGACCAAATTCAAGAAGCTCACTGTACTTAGCAACAAGAAATGGCTTCAGATTTGAATTTGAGGTGATAAGATCAGATATGCATAAAGGTTGGATTCTCAAAATTAAGAGCTAACCTGGCCATAACAAAAAGTTCTCTCACCATTCGAGAACCTTCTCCAATATATTTCTGCACTAGTTCGGAACCAGAGACCCTAATGAAGGTACAATCAGTGTGATGTGCAACTGCCCTCGCCAACAATGTTTTCCCGGTTCCTGGAGGCCCATAGAGCAGCACTCCCTGTCATTTATAAAGGAGGAGTCCAATTACTTATATGGACCAACGCTGAAAAATTAACTGAAGAAGAGCTACATAAAGTTGACTACATATACCTTTGGTTGAGCTATTCCAAGAGACTCAAACAACTCGGGATGCTTAATGGGAAGCTCAATAACCTAATGCATAATAGACCATAAACGATTATACAATTACTATGTAAAAAATCAAAGACTTAGTTAACAAGAAAGATCAAGAAAACCACCAAACAAAAAAACAATAGAGAAGATAAGTACCTCTTTAATCTCTTTGATCTGCTGGTCCAGACCACCAATCATGTCATAAGTGGAATCTGGCACTTTCTCAACTTTCATGAGGTTGACTAATGGATCTACTTTGCTGGGTAAAATAAGATGGAGGACATAGCTATCATTGCGCAGGGCAACTCTAGTTGATGGAGTGATCTTCGTAATGTCAATACTTTTGTCAATATCAACAACATATTTGCCTTCAGGATGAACCTAGAGTATAACAAAAAGATGAGGAAACAAACAAAATTAAATAGACTAGAAATACAGTAAGGGAATGCCGTGGTTCAAATGATTTTTACTAGAAAATCTTTGTAAAAATCAAAACAGTATGATCACACGAATTCATTGTTGCAATTACAGCTGAAAATCTAATAGAAATGCTTTCCTCATGGTAAAAGGAAAAGTTTGAACCCATGACATGCTAAAGAAGGATAAAATGGAAATTGACATCATAATTCTCAACACATAGAGCATATCTATGATGTAAGGAGTCAAAATTTGCAGACATCATAAATTGAAGAGTGCAAAATTAGTAAGACAAGGGTAAAACAGTAAATGAGAGTCTAATGGGGTCCTTAACACGAAAGGTATTCAACTGAAGAAGAAGAGTAAAGTAGGCCATCGACCAAGTGCAAGCTGAAAGTACATCAGCATATACGACTGACTCAACTTAATTTCCTGTTTTGAGCCTGGTGACCACATGAGACCTGCTCTTCGCTCTTATACATTAACTTACAGATGGTAGGACGATTTAATAAGTAATTTAATGACGATTAAGAAGATGTAGATACACTTACTTTAACAAGAACCTTTGACTTCCCCATTACTTTAACAACTTCCCCAACATATGATCCAGGCTCCTGAAGCAATTGTAATTCCTCTTTGAGCATTCTGACTGAAAATAGAGATACGAGAGAATTTTTGAAAGTCCACACATGATAGAAATACAATTTAAAAAAAAATAGAAAATACCATGAGTCATCAAGACAATTTCAGTACATTCCTCAACAGAAGTAGAACAAATGCCTAAAAAGAACATCAAGACCTATTCAAGAAATGCTAGAAATTTCAGAAAGCCCAACCTTACAACCCCTCCCCAGGAACTTTCTTTATCCCTCACACTCTCCATCTCTCTATTTGTTTAGGTTTGAATATAGAATACAAAAGACTATAGTGAATCCAAGATGACAAGTATTTTAAGATTTTGAATTATACGTATCATAGTACTTAAAATCCACACATGCCGGAATGATATGCACTTGCATCAGTTGATAGCTGTGTTTTAAGCTCTTCCATTGCAAGTCCTCTGACAAGATTCCAAAGCTGGAGAAAAGAAATTCCCACATACACCTAACTCATTGCTGAGATACCACGAGAGCTCCATACTATCAGTAATAGATGGTCTTATCTGATATTCTTTTCAATGATAAACCAAGAGCAGAATTTTACTGCGGGGTAACCAACCTCTAACTCTTTAAGTAGTTGCGCAAGAATACCTTCCATCATGTTAAACCACACTCATACGTTATACAGAAGTTAAGGTATACATCTTTTCATGAAAACTTTCCCCACAAGAGAGATTTGCCCAACCCCTTAATTTCACAAAAGAGGCAAAGAGATTTTGGGTCTCTGCGCCTTACATCACTTTTCAACATATTTAAGTTACTAAATCTTTAACTAACACCAAAGTGGAGGAATTCATCTCTACTCACTTGTCATGTTGGACTATCATAATTAAATAACACGTAATATGGTGTTTTTCAAAAAACAACACGAAAGGGCAGTATTTATATATGTAAGAAACTGGTTAAGTCTAGGGTTTCAAGATAAAATTACCGAAGTCAAAGTTTTGCTAAAGTTAGGGTTTCCAGATTTAGAATTTCTGGGTGAGATCAGACCTTTAGAATTGAGCTCGTTACGCTGGGCTTCAAGGCGATTGAGGTTATGAGTCTTTTGGCGGACTTGGAGCTGGAGATCGTGGATGTGCTGCATATAGTACTGTCTCAGCCCTTCCCCTTGCTTCGTTGCTTTCGCCGAACAACTCTCCTCTCTCTCAATCTCCCTCCTGCACTTCTCCACATCAGCTGACGCCATTTTTGCCGATTGAACTTCTGTAGATTTGCGTTGTGCGGACTAATTGATTTTGGGACTGAAGAAGAAGAATAGGGATAGTAGCAATTTAAGCCTTTCTCCCTGTCGGGTTTGGGCTAACCTTCTTTTCTTGGTCGGTAAGGAAAACGAGGGACCAAATTACATAGAAGAATCTACAACAAAACTTTATTTATTTTTAATTTAAATACATATCGGTTAAAAAACTTATATAGATATCTTTTAGACAAAATTACATAATAATGCACTTCATAAGTATTAACGTTGCATTATTTTAGCTCACTTACAAGTTTACTAATGTGTTAGTCAAATATCAATTGAAATATTTCCATTCTCCTTTTTCCTCAAGTTCTACATACCTATCACAACTATGAAAATTCACAAACAGACACGAGAAATCTAAAATCTCATCTTCTTTAATGCTAATCTTGTTAGTTTTTTAATATGGTTTTATGATAAATTTGGAGTGGGCATTGTTTGAACGTATTAAAATTAGTCTAAGTAGACTGCACTGTATACAAAGTTTGAAGTCATTTAGTGGAGATTTGAAATAGTCTAAATCAAGAATTGCAAGTGAAAATCATACAAAAATTTGTCAGAGATGTTTACACACACACACACACACACACACACACACACACACATATATATATATATATATATATATATAAGCACAGTAGTGAAAATGTTAGTGATACACCATGCATATAAGTGTAGCAATTGAAGATAATGTATAAGATGTGTTTATATATTATTATACATTACTTATAAAATATTGTACACTATTATACAAATAAATCCTATTAATGGAGCTTTATTGGTTCTTCTTCTTTGGGCATCTTCTGAAATTCAACTCAAGTCCACCTGAAGTCTGCTCCAAATCACTTCAAATTTGAGTTTTGAACTTTCTTGACTCAATCAATTGACCAACACCCAATCCAAACACCTAACAAAATTGAAAAATTCAATTTTTGAAATTGAAGCTTCGAATGACCTTTAATGGTGACTCCAAAAATAATAATTCTCTTAAGTGGTATTTTTTCTTCTCATCTTAATAGTGATTATCAACTTTGAATTTGAAAGGAGAATTGAAGAATATATATATAATGATAGAGAAACTTTGAGGTGCAAAGTCGTGAAATAGGAGGAAGAAGAAGAATGAAGAAAAAAAATAGGATGGGCTAACTAGTGAAAAAGAATATTTAGATTATGTACAACCTGGGCCATATCACGTAAGAGCATCAAACGTGGGCCATTTTCTGATGGACTGTTGGGCTAAGTGATAAGGACCATAATTCTCCCTACATTTTATTATAGCAAAATATCTAATTTTGGTTACCTTCTACCCCTAAGTCACTAAATACGCTATTCAGTTACACTATTTTCTTTCTCTCTCTACTTTGACATATGTCATTCTCTTCCCACGTGAAACATGATGTTTTGCCTAGTATACCACAAAGACTTCTCTCACTTTCCCCCTCAATTTTGTGCAAAACCTTATCGTTTACTCTTTCTAATCTCCCCCCCCCCCCAAACGTTTCACAGATCTTTCTTAGATAATATAGCCATCAAATAAAGTTTGTAAAAAAAAAAAGAGATCAGTACTTTTCTTGATTTGAGTGACTTAAGTTACCCTTTTCCAAATATTCAATTGACATCAACTTTATTAAGGCTAGTATTTTTGTATTAGAAGTGAGAATTAGAAGTTGTAGGATGAACTGAAGAGTCAATTAATGGACTAGACACATATGATGGAGAAGGTGAGAACATAGGAGACGGATCCATCAAGTCGCTTCTTATTTCTTCGGTTGCTTGAAGACTTAACCCAAACAAGACTACCAAGATATTCGGATATGTTTTTGGTGGTGTCGGTGAATAATGTGAATTACTATGTCTATATGGTGCGGTGCCTCTGATTTCTAGTTGTGTGTTAGGGTGTAGCCATTCTTATCAGTATTTTTTTGTATTTCATTATATTTTTGTCTTTTTCTATTATAATTCAATGTATCCCGTTGGATTTCATGTATTTCATTGTATTCACTATTTTTTTCATTGCATTTCAATGTATCCTGTTGTATTCTATGTATTTCATTGTATTCACTGTCTCTCTATATGCCATGAATGTATTCATATGGTTTTTTTTCTTAATATAATTTATGTGTTCAGATGTATTATATAATTTTTCTGAAGATTGCTATGTTTTGAGGTATTTTTCGGTTAAGAATCTTTATATCTGGAAATACAAAATTTGTATGTTATAATTGAGTTTGTTGTGTTATATTAGGAGTCTAATATGTTAATTGTTCACTTTCCGTTTAAAAACAGTGTAATCCCCTATTTCGCACCGTGAATATAGTCGAATACAATAATCTATCTAGTTGTAATCACATATTTCACGCCATGAATACAGTCAAATACAATTGATACAACAACGTATTAGTTGGACTTTCATGATTCACACCTATTTTGCTACTGTATTCATGAATACAGCAGCGTAAATACAACTAATACTATAACGCCTCGGCCGGTCATCTTAAGAATTAATGCCCTGATACCCTATTTACTGCTTTCCCTAAGTTCGTTTCTGCTATTTTGGTTTGTCGGGATGTTCGGTGTTGGGTTACGGAGAGTTTTGGGACACTTAGTTCCTAAATGAGAGCTTAAGTGTTAAAAAATAGTCCGTAGTTGAAACAGTGCGAAGGCGACCTCAGGACAAGTTGAGGTCTCCAATAGGGAGATAAAGAGTGTATTGACAAAGACAGTGAATGCCACGAGGACCGACCGGTCCAGGAAGCTCGATGATGCATTATGGGCGTACAGGACAGCTTTTAAGACACCAATCGGCATGTCACCATACAAGTTGGTGTTTGGGAAAACTTGTCACGTACCCGTTGAACTAGAGCACAAAGCATGGTGGGCATTCAAGCAATTAAATCCTAGCTGAGATGAAGCGGGTAAATCAAGAGTCACCGGATTACATGAGATGGAAGAATTCCGGTATCTAGCTTTCGAGAGCACAAGATTATACAAAGAGAGGATGAAGCGGCTACATGACCAGAATATCATAGAGTGCAACTTCAAAATCGGGGACAAGGTACTTCTATATAACTCAAGGTTACGGTTGTTCCCGGGCAAACTGAAATCAAGATGGTCTGGCCTATTCCGGGTGATTGAATCATTACAGTCTAGCACTGTGGAAATACAAACTGTAGATGGCTCTCGTACTTTCAGAGTCAATGGACAGCGGTTGAAATTATATGTTGGCATGGATGACATCAATGAGAAGGTTGAATTACAGTTGGATGAGCCTCAAAGGTCTAGCGAGCCTTGAAATGCGCTAAGTTGAGTCGTGTCGCGACGTTAAATCAGGCGCTATGTGGGAGGCAACCCACGGAATTGTTGTAAGTGTAAATCATTATAGTTAGTCTATATAAAAAAAACTCATGCTGCCCAAGCGAAAAGTTCAGAGGAACTGTTTCACCGCGGTTCCACCGCGGTGGATTGGCCCCTCTGAACTTTCTGCTTCGTGGTTCCACCGCGGTGGACCGCGGGCAGAACTGGGCAGGCAGATAAAATTGAAAAATTTCCAATTCCCCCCCCCCACCCTTTTTAATAACCCTAACCTAACTCCCCCCCTCCCCCCCCCCCCTCACTTCCCCTCACAACACTGCCGACAATCCCTCCCGCTCTCTCTCTAAAAACAATTTCCTCTTCCCTCTCTCTACTTCTTCCACCCCAAATTCCCTCTTTCTTCCTCCATCGCTTCTCCAAATTCATCACTCACAACTCTCCCCTCCTTCCCTCCATTTACAAGTAAGAATTTCTTTTTCTCTTTAATTTTTGTAGTTTAATTAGTTTAGTAGACTTTATTTGTAGTAATTGCTTAAACCCATTCTAGGCTTAGTGTAAAATATATTTATATGCCTTATTAATTTAGTATTAATATTGTATAATTGATTTTTGGGATTTTGATGTTAAAATTAAATTTGTTGGGTCTCCATTGTGTTGAATTGTGATTTTAATGGTGGTTTGGAGACCCAAATTGGTGGTTGAATTAACTGGTATTGTTTTGGGCCATGGTTTGGCCAAATATGTTGTAGTATATGATTGTTGTATTTTTAGGGGAGATAATGCTTAGGTTTTGGTTGATTGTTGTTGTATATAATTGGAGATGGTGTATGTATATGTGGGTGATGTTGGAATGCCAAAAGGAGTAAGTGTGGGGTGCACTAGGTAGACTTGGTGAAATTTTTGGAAAAAAATGGTCAAAAATAGGGGTATGGTAGATTAGCACTAAAGGAAGTACCTTTGTAGTCCACAGATAGTGAAGTCTGAGTAACCAACCGATGTACTAACGTAATGAAAATTTTTGGTTGCTTCTTTTGTGCAGGATTATGGCCCCCAAAAGATCCAGGAATGTTGCAAGCTCGTTTAGGCAGCCGACCTATGACGAGTCTCGATTCGTGTGCGAGGAAGCTGAAGCTGACTTTCATGCCAAGGTTACTAAAGCTTGGCTACATGAGATCGCAATTGACAGGATGGCTCTTCGGGCTGAAAAGCCCGACATGTACGAGGAGATCAGACGCAGGGAGATGAAATTCCTATTTGATGAACCTACCCTTGTCAACAAGATGCTAGTCAGGGAGTTCTACGCGAACGCAGCCTACAGCATGGCTAGGACTGTCTTCGTTAGAGGTAAGTATGTTTGGGCCAAAGAGCCTACTGTTAGGCAGGCTCTGAGACTGCCCGTTTTTTCTAGTGACGTGGACTTCTACCATGACAGGTCCGGTGTCACTTGGGACATCATGATTGAGGCCTTGTGTGTCAATGGTCGTCCTATCTGGATAAAAGACCAAATAACTCTAAATTCTAAAAGCTTCACTCATATTGCCAAGTGCTGGTTTACGATTGTCTGTAACCGTTTTCTGCCCTCCAACAACACAACATATGTTAATTTTAATCGGGGCATTGCTGACATGGTGCTTTGTCACCCAGCGATACGTTGATGTTGCTCCCTTGATAGCTGACGAGATGGTGCTGAGGGGACCCCTCAAATCCAAGGGATTTTACTTCCCGTCTCTAGTCACTTCTCTGTGCCTCTCCCACTGGACTCCTGTACTACTACTGATGGTGAGCTTCCTCAAAAAGCTTCGTTCAAGGCTTCTTTTATCTGGGTGGATAGAGGTATCAACCCTATTGACATAGATGACGAGGATGACCATGCGCCGGTTGTCTAGTCTAGGAGATCCACGGACTCCGTAGGCCCTTCGAGGCACGCTCATTATGAAGCTGGCCTGTCCAGGTCCCAGTCCAATAGACCTATGCTTAGGTCTTTGGAGGAGGAGATTGCAAATTTATGCACCTCCATGGACGGCCTACACACGCACATGGACGCGATGTCTCAAAGGCAATCTAGGTCTGAGAACCGGTTCATGGCATGGTTTCGAGCTTTGGGTCGTGCATGCAATGTTGACACCGCCACCGTCTCCGACTCTGAGTGAGTCACAGGTAAGTTTTCTCACCCTTCTGTGCTATACATTGATTATTATGCCATGAGGACATGTCATTATCTTAAGTGTGGGGAGGGAGACTTATCTTGTATTTTATGTTGTACATAGTAGTTGTAGCTGTAAATTATATTAGCTGGCTTGGCCCATGATGGACACTTGGCGACGGGTTTCTTAAGGGTCTAAGTCGGAATAAAAACACAAAAAAATCTAAAATTTGAAAAAATCCAAAAATATGAGTAGAGGACTCTTCGTGATGACGGAATATTTAGACAAGTACTCTTGGGGGAAGTAGTCTATGTAGGAAATTTTCTTTCTTTTCTTTTCTTTTTCTAGGTAGTGTATCACCTCCCCCTTGGTTTTTCTTTTGACCACGGTTCTTTTCCAAGGGTTTTTATTGAACCGGGTTAGGTAGATTTTTCTTTTTAGGATTAGAGGGTAAAGGTTAACTTGTAACCCCAAGTATGCACATTAGCAAAACTAAAATGAACTTGAGAGTGTATGATCTAAGCTTGACTGTAGATTCTAGGATATGCCTTAAATTGCACAATACAGCTTGCTTGAATGTTGATAGGACTCTGTAGATGAACCTGATTCTAAATGAGTTGTATGCTAAGTGTATGTGAGCTTTTACCTACATTATATGTTTTACATGATACCTAGAACTTGCCCTGTGTGTGTGCAAAGCGAAATAGAAGTTGTTTAGTTATAGAGATGATAGAGGCATTTCTTTGTGTAACCCCATAAATCAATAAACTGTGAATTCACATGTACATAGTATCCTAGTTAACCCCTTTGAGCCTTAAGCATGTTCTTTGATAACCCTTGAATGTTCCTAAAAATCTATATCATATATTGTTATACTTTACCTCCTAGAAGCACTTGTGTTGTAACGAATATGCAAAAGTCTAAGTGTGGAGTGAATGGAAATTAAAAAAAGGAAAAATCAAGAATGAATGGTAGAAAATGGTGAACTGGCAAAATACTGTAAATGCTTTACAAAGAATTGAAAAATAAATAAATATTGTGTATATATGTAAATAAGAAAGCCAGTTACACCAACAGAAAAATGGGGAATAAAAAGTGAATAAAAGGTGAAGGAATGTTTAGGGAAAGCATAATGAAAAAGCTTAAAGGGAAGCTGCGAAAAAGAAAGTGCTTAGGGAGGTTGGCCACTATAACCAAAGTCCCATATCCTAAATTACAACCCTTAAAGACCTCTTGATCTGTGATTGAATAACTCGATTAGTGGAGTATTACACTAGGGGCAAGCCTATGGTGTATCTGTATGCATATGAATGCTCTTTGTTGAGAGTGAGTGAAATGTTTTCTACATCTATAAGTTCCATGTTATAAATTGCTTATGTGTGGGAACTTCTCTCAATATAATTGTGTGAGGGCATGTAACTCAGGAAGAAAAAAGTAAGTTTGCAAGTCGGTGATAATAATTAGAGTAAGCAATAATGTGCTGGTATTTGAGTTTACAATTGGGTAAGGATTGTGCATGTATTAGGTTAATCATGAAAGATAGCTTTTGTGACATATTTTGGGGGAGACATTAATAAAATTGGCCTAAAGTGTGATTAAGGTTGCTCGAGGACGAGCAAAGATTTAAGTGTGGGGTATTGGTAATAGGTGAATTTGAATATATTTATGCCCTAAATAATCACATTTTATTGTTGTTTTGATATTGTTTATGATGACAAAATGCTTTTATTAGTGTTTTAGTGTGTTATAGGTACACATGAGCTAATAAAGACTAAAGGAACAGTTTTGGAGTCATAACATGGTGAAAAGGACAAGTGTGGAACAAGTTAGGAGTTTGTGCTGAAAAACAGCTTGAAGAATCCGCAACACTGTTCTGCCGCGGTTCCACAACGACCGCGGTAGAACCGCGGTAGAAGAGGCCTGCGGAAGATTTTGAGATTCAGAGAACCTGATCCACCGCGGTCGAACCGCGGTGGAAGCCGAAATTTTGAGGGCCAAATTTGTCAAGATGTGAATTATGTAACCTAAACCCTATATTTAATATTAGGATTCGCCCAAGAGAGGCAAGTATTGTATTATTCATTACTTTTGCAAGCAAACTAGTAAGATAGAACTCTCTCAACATCTTTCTTTCTTTTACATTGAATCTTTGATTATGAATTCAATTATATATCTTGTTTCTTTGATTATGAGTAGCTAAATCTTTATCTAAGGTTTTGATGGAACCTATTGAGTGATGAACTTCTGGGTTATGTGATTACAAATTGTTAGCTAGATTTTTATTTGTTCAACTTCATTCTTTTTGTAGTTAATTGATAGGATCCTCAATTAGTTGTGCCTATATAGTGTGCATAACTTGGAAAATAGTGCATATTTAGGTAAATTGTTGAACAATACCACACCTAGATTATTGGAGGAATCTATAATTGTAGGCGTAAAGGTGGGGTTAGGAATAACGAAACCTTGGGTGCAATCTAAAGTGAACCGTGCAAATTAAAGCTAGCTAGGGTAGCTCGGAAGAGTGCAATAGTAAATTATTGTAATTGCTCGGGAGAGAATTACGGTAGAAATAGTGTTCATGATTGATAGAAAAATATTAAAAATTTGTATGAACATAAACAGAAGGGATTCCATCAATAGGGGAAAGCAATACCTTAGTCTTTCTCTTTATTCTTTAATTCACATACAATTCTTTCTTTCAAGTCTTTAGTTTCTTGCTAAAGTTAGTTAGTAGAAATTGTCCATAAAAATATATTCAAAAGTTGGGAAGCTGATTCAGGAGTGTTATTGGGTTTTGGAAGTTGCAATTGATAGGTTAATTCTCTGTGGGATCGACTCTGGATTTAATTGACCGGATTATATTGACTACGACCGTTGTTTGGGCGTGAATCAAGAGCTACTTGAAAGAGTAGGAAGTTTTTCGTCCCAAGTGAGTATGCGTTCCGTCTTCTAGCTTTTGAGGCTAACACTTTGTTTATCTCAGCTGTAGAAAACAACAGATACCCTGGAGCATCTTCGGGATAAAGCTGGCCGAGCCAAGAATGAACATAATGAGCTAAGGGCTCAAGCGGAGATTCAGGATTTAGAAGAGAAGAGTGCCCTAGCTAAAGTTCATGCCTTTAAGGCTCAACTCTGCTTAGCTTGCGATAATGCTTCGGTTCAAGCAGATGAAATTACGAAGCTTGAGTCCTGGATTTAGAAGGTAAGGGATGTGATCGTTGATGCTCAGGCTAAAGGTGTAATGAGCCGAACTAAGGCTAACCAGGAGATGGTGATCTATTTAATAGATGCAACCGATGCTCAAGCTAAGCTGAGAAGGACCCTCGACCACGAAGAGAGGATCAAAGAATATACTTATTTCAAGTATCGAAGAAAGACTACCGAGAAGATTTGTGATATGGGTTTAATTCTTATGAAAGAGTTGACGCGAGCGAGGGCAGTAGATTATAGCCCTGGGGGCATAGGATTTGCCATATGTGTGTAGTATTTTCAAATCTTGTTTGTAGATGGAGATTGCGTCTTTTCATATATGTGTAGATAGAAAACCTCACGGCTTTACTTCTTCCATATCCCTTTCTGTCTCAAATATTGCCGGGTGAATTGGTCTTTTTTGCCGATAGGAATCCTTTGATTCAGGATATATCCTTAAGGCTCATCGAAATGGCCCGTAGGTTTTTATGTACTTTCAAGTGTGAGACTTTAGCATAAGCTAGTGTTTGAGCTCTTATGGTTTCATTTTTAGACATGTTTTAATCAACTTTTTTGGGTTAGTCTCTGAGACGGGTTTCAACTCTAGCACTTTTGACCCTCAAGTTTTTGTGTTTGCATAGGCTAGAGACAATGGCTTGTACACATGGGGTCGAAATGACCTTTTAGTGTAAGCTGGCATTTGAGCTCTTATGCTTTGGGTTGGAGTGACCTTTTAGCATAAGCTGGCATTTGAGCTCTTATGCTTTGGGTGAGAGCGGCCTTTTAGTTTAAGCTGGCATTTGAGCTCTTATGCTTTTGCTCTTGGCATTTCTAGTTAATTGTTTTGGGTTCTGTCTCTGAATCGGTTTTTGACTCGATCTCATTCGACCCTCAAGTTAGTGGGTTTGTGTAGGCTGGCAACAATGGCTCTTACGCCTTAGGCTAATGATGCCTTTTATGCGGGCTAGTGTCAATAGCTCTTATGCCTTGGGTAGAAGCGGCCTTTTAGTGTAAGCTGGCTTTTGGGAGCTTATTCTTTAGGTTAGAGTGATCTTTTATTGGCTTTATTTTTCCCTCGTTAAGGTCTTTATCAAGTAAATTTTTCCTGACTCTTCAATGGTTTGATAAAAACCTTGATTACGAGCCGTTATGCGGCGATGATCAAGAACCTCGGGAGGTTTCACTCGAAGGCTGGGTATCTCGATGCATATGATTTGGAGCTGACATAGTGACACTCTTTTGCCTATATCGAGGGTAGCATTTTTAATCGGTTATTTTCGAAGTAGATTCAAATTAATTGAAGGCCTATGATTTTGTATGATAGTCAAGCATTCTCCAGTTGTGTAGTTTGCCTAGTACAGCCTTATGAACGTAGTTATTCATGCTTGGTCGGAGCCATTTTTGATCCGAAGTGAAGTATTTTAGGCGTCTATATCGAGGGTATGCCTTTTAGGGGTCTTGCAAGTTCGATATATAGCGTAAGATTTGAGATTGGGTGTACGCCTTTAGCAAGGTCATTCAAAATTTCCATGCCTTTGATGTCTTACAATTTTTCAGATACTTGGTACAAGTATGGTTCATGCCTTACTTGAGGTCATACAAATATTGCCACTTGGTACAAGTGTGGTTCATTCCTTTCTTAAGGTCTTATAGATGTTGTAGTTGCCTTCCATAGATCTTACGAGAGAGAGTTTGCCCACTTGATGTCTTATGGCTTCGAGTTTTTAATGGATGGTGGTTAGAGATAGTCCCAAAGTCATCGAGGGTGTATTGGCTCGGGAGCCAATACTTTTAAACTTGGTATTACATTACTGCACTTACGATTTTGGAGATTCAGACCCCGGTGTCGTGCAACTGTTGAGATTTTGATGCCAGTCCCCAAGTGTTTGGGGCATTTTCGGCCTTAGAGATGTTTCTTAATGTTCATATTTCCTTTTTAAGGGCTTATGAGTTTGGAATCACGACCCGGAGGTTTTTCATGCATTGTATTGTCGACGCCAGTTGTCACGCCCCAAATCGAGGGACATGACCGGCGCCTGACCGGGTTGCCCCAGTCAAGCGGACCTGGGTGCCTTTCATTCCCACGAGTTAACCCTGTGTTGATTGTTTCTCATTAACCAAATATTTTACCAATAATGACTGATTTCATAATGCATAAACATAACCATGTGATTGATTTACTAACAAGTTCATAATTTATATTTACAACGCCCCATACATATACATAGGCCACAATCCCACAGTTTACATGTCTATGGAGCCTCTAGGATACAAAAAGGGAAATACAATACTTGCCGGTAACAAGGCTCCGGCTATACCTTACAAAACCAAAATGAAATCTAAACCGAGTGGCATGAACCACACAAGGCCCGAGGAAGAAAGGGGCTCACCAAAACGGGCAGTGGAAGGAGAAGGATACTACTGCCGATGAGCTGAAGTGCCTGCTATCGATCCACCTACAATCATAACACGAATGTAGCGTCCCCGGCAAAAGGGACGTCAGTACACTTGAATTGTACTGGCATGTATGGACAAACTTTGTCCCAAGTAAACTCAAGCCATTGAATTACATCAACAATTAATTAAGCCGGCCAACCATGTTTCCACATTTTCCTCATTTCAAATAATTCTCAACACAAAGCACTTTCTACGATCAACCAATTTAACAATAACCAATCAATCACGTAAAGTACAAGTAGTCAAACGAAGGGGCAATCAGTGCCCCACAGGTTGCAAACTCTCCTGCTGTCTCCTTTCACAATTTCACATTATTGATTTTTGTATCAATTTTCAATAGCGATTTCGATCGCTTTCCATCCTTATTGCCCCTGACCACCCTTATTACCTCGGCCACCCTTATCACCCCAACCCACACCTTATTTCCCCACGTTGCGGCGCGCAACACGACCCCGCCTTATAGTTGAAAACACAACAATTTCAAACAGCAGATAAGGTACTACACACAATTTCAACAAGTTCAAATAAGCAACTTACACATTGGTTCATGTTCTCAATTTCTTCTCAAGCCAATATCAAAACCAAGTTACAAGTATTCCAAAATCGAAGATGCCCACATAATCATGTTCAACAATTTACCACAATTAAGGTGTTTCAAATTCCTTCCACAATAAGCCAAATATGCCATCACAATGGTTGTTCCCAATTCTTTACCAATCTCGATTACCTTTTTATCTTTCAACTCATATTTCATACCACACCACACGTAGTTCAACATCAATCAAATGCTCAACAAGGAAATCAAAGAATTACGTAAAATTTCTCAATTTGACACATGCCAAAACAATTCGCACACATTTGGGCGATTTTTCAAGAATCAAAATTAGCCATACATACCTGGTGATGAGTTTTCTTCCGTTAACTTCCTACTTTATGCTTACCCACGTTATCTTACTCTTGCCAACCTTGTTCTTGAAGACTCTTACTTCTACTCACTTCTTTTACTAAAAATCAAGTTCAATAATCATGCATGAGTGTAAAAATTCTATTTTTAAAAGCTATTATATGCAAACCTCTCTTTACCCAATTAAAACTGAAAATCAAAGAAAATAGTTAGGGTTTTTTACCTTGAAAAGATTGGGGATGTTGAATCCTTGCCCTAAGATCCCTTGGAATTAAGATGGTTGGAACAATCTTTGAAGATGAAAGATTTCTCTCTCTAAAAACCCTCTCTTCTCTCTCTAATTTTGGTAAGATGATATGATAAAATGAAGAAGAAGTGTGTTATATTAAAGAAGAGATCGGGTCAAAATATTACAAAAATCTGGGCCGGGGTCAATTATGCGGTGCACTATGCGACCGCAGAATCAACATGCGGTCCGCATAGTGACCGCAGAATTGCCCCAAATTTACACAGGTTCTGTTAAGGAATGCGGCCCGAATGCGGTCCGCATGTTTGATCTGCGGTCGCAAAGTGCACCGCAGATTTGACATGCGATCGCGTATCGACCGCACTTTACAACACGATTTTGGGCAACTCTCTGGAACGTTTTGCGGCAAGAATGCGGTCCGCATGTCAGGTTTGCAGTCGCATTCTTGACCGCATATTTGACACTTTTCGGAAAAATTAATTCTCTACATTTTGAAACTTAAATCGCTACCAAGGGTCCGAACCGCGTTCTACGCATTCCTAACACATTATTCGGACCATGACACCACAGCTACTAGGTTTTATGCACAAAATTTTTACGGGGCCTTACATCCTCCCCCCTTAAGATCATTCGTCCTCGAATGAGGATTTTGAAATAAATGAGTTGGTTTTGAAAGACATGATATGCAACCATCAAAATTTTGACTAACTCTTATATTTTAGAAAAATTTCGCCGGAGTTTCCTTTGTATTATGGACATATCCACCTGTCAGAGGGCCCCCGAAACACATTACCAAACAACAATATACAACTACAACACTTTTCACAATTGGTATACACTTTCTTACCTCAACGAATGCACATATTCTATCACATTGTTACAATTGCACATAAACTAGTCACTTCAATGAATTCTTACCTTATTTAACCATTTTAATACACCATGTACACTTAACAAACCATTACCAATCTACACTTACTATTAGTTGTTTATTAAACACGTAAATCTTTATAAGGCTTTCATTTGTCAAGAACGGTTCAAGTGACCTAAGGCAACAACACATTTAACTCATTACAAAATGAAGGAGACTTTACTAATACTAAGAGGGAAACAACTTAGGCAAGATGACAGTTACTAGGAGTAGGAGGGTCACCTAATTTCTTCTAGGCTTGATCGAACAAATGGGGGTACTTTTCCTTCATCTCTTTTTCCGCTTCCCATGTGGCCTCCTCAACTTGTTGACTTCGCCACAATACTTTAGCAGAGGCAACTTCCTTATTTCTCAACTTACGGACTTGCCTATCAAGAATGGCAACTGGAACTTCTTCATATGATAAATCTTCATTAACCTCTATAGCTTCGACTGGCATGATGGTGGATGGATCTCCAATCACTTTCTTCAACATGGACACATGGAATACCGGATGCACTGATGACATCTCAGGAGGCAACTCTAGTCTATAAGATACTTGACCAATCCTTTGAACGATCCGATATGGCCCGACATACCTAGGACTCAATTTCCCTTTCTTTCCGAATCGCATGACTCCTTTCATAGGAGATACCCTCAAGAACACCCAATCATCGACTTGAAACTCCAAATCCCTTCGACGAACGTCTGCATAGGACTTTTGACGACTCTGTGCTGTTTTCATTCTCTCCTGAATAACCTTGACCTTTTCCATAGCTTCGTACACCATATCCGGCCCTAGCAATTCCGCTTCACCTACCTCAAACCACCCGATTGGCGATCTACATCTTCTCCCGTACAATGCCTCAAATGGGGCCATCTGAATGCTAGCATGATAGCTGTTATTGTAAGCAAATTCTATCAGTGGCAAGTGTTCATCCCAATTACCTTTAAAATCTAGGACACAAGCCCGTAACATATCTTCAAGCATCTGAATGGTCCGCTCGGCTTGTCCGTCGGTCTGTGGATGGAAAGCTGTGATGAGATTCACCTGAGTTCCCAAACCTTGCTGAAACTTCTTCCAAAAGTTAGCTGTGAACTGAGCT
This sequence comes from Nicotiana noctiflora, assembly GCA_032618575.1. Classification (NCBI taxonomy): domain Eukaryota; kingdom Viridiplantae; phylum Streptophyta; class Magnoliopsida; order Solanales; family Solanaceae; genus Nicotiana; species Nicotiana noctiflora. The sequence continues at coordinate 24,637 of JASVEL010002797.1, forward strand.
CCGCGATCTGAGATGATAGAAAGTGGAGTGCCATGAAGCCTTACTATCTCTTTGATGTACAATCTTGCATATTGCTCCGCGGTATCAGTGGACTTGACAGGCAGGAAGTGAGCTGATTTGGTGAGTCGATCTACTATCACCCATACTGAATCGAACTTACGCCGAGTGCGAGGTAACCCCACCACGAAATCCATATTGATCATCTCCCATTTCCACCTTGGTATTTCTATAAGCTGAGTTAATCCACCAGGCCGTTGATGCTCGGCCTTCACTTGTTGACAGTTCGGACATTTAGCTACAAAGCCTGCCACGTCCCTTTTCATACCGTTCCACCAATAAATCTCCTTGAGATCGTGATACATTTTCGTTGAACCAGGGTGCACAGAATACCTGGAAATATGAGCCTCTGCCATTACCCTTTCCCGAAGCTCGTCCACATCCGGAACACATAGCCTACCTTGGCACCGCAATACACCATCTTCGCTGCTGAGTACAAATGCTGAGGTCTTGTCATTCATGACTGCTTCCTTCACCCGAACCAATGCTGGATCCATGAACTGTTTTTCCTTGATTTCCGCGACCGATGATGATTCTGCTCCATTATGCACCAAGATATCCCCCTCGTCTGACGCCGAAATACGAACCCCCAAACTGGCTAATTGGTAAACCTCTTGAGCCAGGGGTCTCTGATCCACACCCAAATGAGCCAAACTACCCATAGATTTTCGACTAAGAGCGTCGGCTACCACATTTGCCTTCCCTGGATGGTACAATATGTCCATATCATAGTCCTTGAGTAGTTCTAACCACCGCCGCTGTCTCAGATTCAGCTCTTTCTGCTTGAACAAATACTGGAGGCTCTTGTGGTCCGAAAACACATCTACATGAACCCCATAAAGATAGTGTCGCCATATTTTCAAGGCAAACACAACAGCTGCAAGTTCCAAATCATGCGTCGGATAATTCTTCTCATGGTTCTTGAGTTGCTTGGAAGCATAAGCTATAACCTTTCCGTGCTGCATCAATACACATCCCAAACCGACTCTGGAGGCATCACAATAGACTACAAATCCCTCTGTGCCTTCTGGCAAGGCCAATACCGGTGCCGAGGTCAATCTTGACTTCAATTCTTGGAAACTTTTCTCACATGCTTCGGACCACTGGAACTTAACTGCTTCTGCGTCAATTTAGTCAATGGGGAGGCGAGGGTTGAGAATCCCTCTACAAACCTCCGATAGTACCCTGCCAGACCCAAAAAGCTGCGAATCTCTGTCGGGGTCGTGGGTGTAGGCCAATCTTTCACTGCCGCAATCTTCTGAGGATCCACCATAATTCCCTCACTGGAAATAACATGCCCTAGAAAAGCTACGGACTCCGACCAAAACTCACATTTTGAGAACTTGGCATACAATTGATGCTGAAGAAGGGTCTGCAATGCTGCTCTGAGGTGAACGGCATGATCTTCCCTGCTCCGAGAGTAGATGAGAATATCGTCGATGAATACAATCACAAAGGAATCTAGGAATGGCTTGAAAACCCGATTCATAAGGTCCATGAAAGCTGCTGGGGCGTTGGTTAGCCCAAAAGACATAACCAAAAACTCAAAGTGACCATAACGAGTTCTGAAGGCGGTTTTAGGAATATCCTGCTCCCTGATTTTCAACTGGTGGTACCCGGACCGTAAATCAATCTTTGAGAAGAACCTCGCTCCCTGCAATTGGTCAAACGGATCATCCACTCGAGGCAATGGATATTTATTCTTAATGGTGACTTTGTTAAGCTGCCGATAATCAATACATATTCGAAGTGACCCATCCTTCTTTCTGACAAAGAGAACCGGAGCACCCCATGGCGACACACTCGGTCGTATGAACCCTTTCTCTGTATCTGAGTCAGGAACACTGGCAGGAGGAATGGTGGCATCCTCTGCCGCAGCTGGAATAGGGACACTTGGGTTTTGAACAGATGGGCCAGGCAAATTCGGGACCGGTGGGTCATTCTCTCCCACGGCATCGGGTACATGATTAACAGTTGCACTTGGGCCGGCATTGGCCCTAAGGCCGAGTCTAGCCTTCTTCTTAGGTGCCATATTCTGAAAATTTGGGAACAAGGCGCGAATTAGAAACAGATATTTCCACATTGCACTTTACCGCACGATATAGATTGACAAAGAAGTAGGTAAATTCCTAAATGCCCGTGTAGCCCCCTACTTATATGATGTGGTCGACAAGACACCTATAAGAAGGGCACTACTAGACACGGCTCCGAGACATCCTAGGACACTTTAAAAAAAACCATAGGCTCTGATACCAAGTTTGTCACGCCTCAAATCGAGGGACATGACCGGCGCCTGACCGGGTTGCCCCAGTCAAGCGGACCTGGGTGCCTTTCATTCCCACGAGTTAACCTTGTGTTGATTGTTTCTCATTAACCAAATATTTTACCAATAATGACTGATTTCATAATGCACAAACATAACCATGTGATTGATTTACTAACAAGTTCATAATTTATATTTACAACGCCCCATACATATACATAGGCCACAATCCCACAGTTTACATGTCTATGGAGCCTCTAGGATACAAAAAGGGAAATACAATACTTGCCGGTAACAAGGCTCCGGCTATACCTTACAAAACCAAAATGAAATCTAAGCCGAGTGGCATGAACCACACAAGGCCCCGAGGAAGAAAGGGGCTCACCAAAACGGGCGGTGGAAGGAGAAGGATACTACTGCCGATGTGAGCTGAAGTGCCTGCTATCGATCCACCTACAATCATAACACGAATGTAGCGTCCCCGGCAAAAGGGACGTCGGTACACTTGAATTGTACTGGTATGTATGGACAAACTTTGTCCCAAGTAAACTCAGAAGCCATTAAATTACATCAACAATTAATTAAGCCAGCCGACCATGTTTCCACATTTTCCTCATTTCAAATAATTCTCACACAAAGCACTTTCTACGATCAACCAATTTAACAATAACCAATCAATCACGTAAAGCACAAGTAGTCAAACAAAGGGGCAATCGGTGCCCCCCAGGTTGCAAACTCTCCTGCTGTCTCCTTTCACAATTTCACATCATTGATTTTTGTATCAATTTTCAATAGCGATTTCGATCGCTTTCCATCCTTATTGCCCCTGACCACCCGTATTACCTCGGCCACCCTTATCACCCCAACCCACACCTTATTTCCCCACGTTGCGGCGCGCAACACGACCCCGCCTTACAGTTGAAAACACAACAATTTCAAACAGCAGATAAGGTACTACACACAATTTCAACAAGTTCAAATAAGCAACTTACACATTGGTTCATGTTCTCAATTTCTTCTCAAGCCAATATCAAAACCAAGTTACAAGTATTCCAAAATCGAAGATGCCCACATAATCATGTTCAACAATTTACCACAATTAAGGTGTTTCAAATTCCTTCCACAATAAGCCAAATATGCCATCACAATGGTTGTTCCCAATTCTTTACCAATCTCGATTACCTTTTTATCTTTCAACTCATATTTCATACCACACCACACGTAGTTCAACATCAATCAAATGCTCAACAAGGAAATCAAAGAATTACGTAAAATTTCTCAATTTGACACATGCCAAAACAATTCGCACACATTTGGGCGATTTTACAAGAATCAAAATTAGCCATGCATACTTGGTGATGAGTTTTCTTCCGTTAACTTCCTACTTTATGCTTACCCACGTTATCTTACTCTTGCCAACCTTGTTCTTGAAGACTCTTACTTCTACTCACTTCTTTTTACTAAAAATCAAGTTCAATAATCATGCATGAGTGTAAAAATTCTATTTTTAAAAGCTATTATATGCAAACCTCTCTTTACCCAATTAAAACTGAAAATCAAAGAAAATAGTTAGGGTTTTTTACCTTGAAAAGATTGGGGATGTTGAATCCTTGCCCTAAGATCCCTTGGAATTAAGATGGTTGGAACAATCTTTGAAGATGAAAGATTTCTCTCCCTAAAAACCCTCTCTTCTCTCTCTAATTTTGGTAAGATGATATGATAAAATGAAGAAGAAGTGTGTTATATTAAAGAAGAGATCGGGTCAAAATATTACAAAAATCTGGGCCGGGGTCAATTATGCGGTGCACTATGCGACCGCAGAATCAACATGCGGTCCGCGTAGTGACCGCAGAATTGCCCCAAATTTTACACAGGTTCTGTTAAGGAATGCGGCCAGAATGCGGTCCGCATGCTTGATCTGCGGTCGCAAAGTGCACCGCAGATTTGACATGCGATCGCATATCGACCGCACTTTACAACACGATTTTGGGCAACTCTCTGGAACGTTTTGCGGCAAGAATGCGGTCCGCATGTCAGGTTTGCGGTCGCATTCTTGACCGCATATTTGACACTTTTCGGAAAAATTAATTCTCTACATTTTGAAACTTAAATCACTACCAAGGGTCCGAACCGCGTTCTACGCATTCCTAACACATTATTCGGACCATGACACCACAGCTACTAGGTTTTATGCACAAAATTTTTACGGGGCCTTACATCCTCCCCCCCTTAAGATCATTCGTCCTCGAATGAGGATTTTGAAATAAATGAGTTGGTTTTGAAAGACATGATATGCAACCATCAAAATTTTGACTAACTCTTATATTTTAGAAAAATTTTGCCAGAGTTTCCTTTGTATTATGGGCATATCCACCTGTCAGAGGGCCCCCGAAACACATTACCAAACAACAATATACAACTACAACACTTTTCACAGCTGGTATACACTTTCTTACCTCAACGAATGCACATATTCTATCACATTGTTACAATTGCACATAAACTAGTCACTTCAATGAATTCTTACCTTATTTAACCATTTTAACACACCATGTACACTTAACAAACCATTACCAATCTACACTTACTATTAGTTGTTTATTAAACACGTAAATCTTTATAAGGCTTTCATTTGTCAAGAACGGTTCAAGTGACCCAAGGCAACAACACATTTAACTCATTACAAAATGAAGGAGACTTTACTAATACTAAGAGGGAAACAACTTAGGCAAGATGACAGTTACTAGGAGTAGGAGGGTCACCTAATTTCTTCTAGGCTTGATCGAACAAATGGGGGTACTTTTCCTTCATCTCTTTTTCCGCTTCCCATGTGGCCTCCTCAACTTGTTGACTTCGCCACAATACTTTAACAGAGGCAACTTCCTTATTTCTCAACTTACGGACTTGCCTATCAAGAATGGCAACTGGAACTTCTTCATATGATAAATTTTCATTAACCTCTATAGCTTCGACTGGCATGATGGTGGATGGATCTCCAATCACTTTCTTCAACATGGACACATGGAATACCGGATGCACTGATGACATCTCGGGAGGCAACTCTAGCCTATAAGCAACTTGACCAATCCTTTGAACGATCCGATATGGCCCGACATACCTAGGACTCAATTTCCCTTTCTTTCCGAATCGCATGACTCCCTTCATAGGAGATACCCTCAAGAACACCCAATCATCGACTTGAAACTCCAAATCCCTTCGACGAACGTCTGCATAGGACTTTTGACGACTCCGTGCTGTTTTCATTCTCTCCTGAATAACCTTGACCTTTTCCATAGCTTCGTACACCATATCTGGCCCTAGCAATTCCGCTTCACCTACCTCAAACCACCCGATTGGCGATCTACATCTTCTCCCGTACAATGCCTCAAACGAGGCCATCTGAATGCTAGCATGATAGCTGTTATTGTAAGCAAATTCTATCAGTGGCAAGTTTTCATCCCAATTACCTTTAAAATCTAAGACACAAGCCCGTAACATATCTTCAAGCGTCTGAATGGTCCGCTCGGCCTGACCGTCGGTCTGTGGATGGAAAGCTGTGCTGAGATTCACCTGAGTTCCCAAACCTTGCTGAAACTTCTTCCAAAAGTTAGCGGTGAACTGAGCCCCGCGATCCTGAGATGATAGAAAGTGGAGTGCCATGAAGCCTTACTATCTCTTTGATGTACAATCTTGCATATTGCTCCGCGGTATCAGTGGACTTGACAGGCAGGAAGTGAGCTGATTTGGTGAGTCGATCTACTATCACCCATACTGAATCGAACTTACGCTGAGTGCGAGGTAACCCCGCCACGAAATCCATATTGATCATCTCCCATTTCCACCTTGGTATTTCTATAAGCCGAGTTAATCCACCAGGCCGTTGATGCTCGGCCTTCACTTGTTGACAGTTCGGACATTTAGCTACAAAGCCTGCCACATCCCTTTTCATACCGTTCCACCAATAAATCTCCTTGAGATCGTGATACATTTTCGTTGAACCAGGGTGCACAGAATACCTGGAAGTATGAGCCTCTGCCATCACTCTTTCCCGAAGCTCGTCCACATCCGGAACACATAGCCTATCTTGACACCGCAATACACCATCTTTGCTGTTGAGTACAAATGCTGAGGTCTTGTCATTCATGATTGCTTCCTTCACCCGAACCAATGCTGGATCCATGAACTGTTTTTCCTTGATTTCCGCGACCAATGATGATTCTGCTCCATTATGCACCAAGATATCCCCTCGTCTGACGCCAAAATACGAACCCCTAAACTGGCCAATTGGTAAACCTCCCGAGCTAGGAGCCTCTGATCCACACCCAAATGAGCCAAACTACCCATGGATTTTTGACTAAGAGCGTCGGCTACCACATTTGCCTTCCCTGGATGGTACAATATGTCCATATCATAGTCCTTGAGTAGTTCTAACCACCGCCGCTGTCTCAGATTCAGCTCTTTCTGCTTGAACAAATACTGGAGGCTCTTGTGGTCTGAAAACACATCTACATGAACCCCGTAAAGATAGTGTCGCCATATTTTCAAGGCAAACACAACAGCTGCAAGTTCCAAATCATGCGTCGGATAATTCTTCTCATGGTTCTTGAGTTGCCTGGAAGCATAAGCTATAACCTTTCCGTGCTGCATCAATACACATCCCAAACCGACTCCGGAGGCATCACAATAGACTACAAATCCCTCTGTGCCTTCTGGCAAGGCCAATACTGGTGCCGAGGTCAATCTTGACTTCAGTTCTTGGAAACTTTTCTCACATGCTTCGGACCACTGGAACTTAACTGCTTTCTGCGTCAATTTAGTCAATGGGGAGGCGAGGGTTGAGAATCCCTCTACAAACCTCCGATAGTACCCTGCCAGACCCAAAAAGCTGCGAATCTCTGTCGGGGTCGTGGGTCTAGGCCAATCTTTCACTGCCGCAATCTTCTGAGGATCCACCATAATTCCCTCTCTGGAAATAACATGCCCTAGAAAAGCTACGGACTCCAACCAAAACTCACATTTTGAGAACTTGGCATACAATTGATGCTGAAGAAGGGTCTGCAATGCTGCTCTGAGGTGAACGGCATGATCTTCCCTGCTCCGAGAGTAGATGAGAATATCGTCAATGAATACAATCACAAAGGAATCTAGGAATGGCTTGAAAACCCGATTCATAAGGTCCATGAAAACTGCTGGGGCATTGGTTAGCCCAAAAGACATGACCAAAAACTCGAAGTGACCATAACGAGTTCTGAAGGCGGTCTTAGGAATATCCTGCTCCATGATTTTCAACTGGTGGTACCCAGACCGTAAATCAATCTCTGAGAAGAACCTCGCTCCCTGCAATTGGTCAAACAGATCATCCACTCGAGGCAATGGATATTTATTCTTAATGGTGACTTTGTTAAGCTGCCGATAATCAATACACATTCGAAGTGACCCATCCTTCTTTCTGACAAAGAGAACCGGAGCACCCCATGGCGACACACTCGGTCGTATGAACCCTTTCTCTAATAAAACTGTATTTGAGTCAGGAACACTGGCAGGAGGAATGGTGGCATCCTCTGCCGCAGCTGGGATAGGGACACTTGGGTTTTGAACAGATGGGTCAGGCAAATTCGGGATTGGTGGGTCATTCTCTCCCACGGCATCGGGTACATGATTAACAATTGCACTTGGGTTGGCATTGGCCCTAAGGCCGAGTCTAGCCTTCTTCTTAGGTGCCATATTCTGAAAATTTGGGAACAAGGCACGAATTAGACACAGATATCTCCACGTTGCACTTTACCGCACGATATAGATTAACAAAGAAGTAGGTAAATTCCTAAATGCCCGTGTAGCCCCCTACTTATATGATGTGGTCGACAAGACACCTATAAGAAGGGCACTACTAGACACGGCTCCGAGACATCCTAGGACACTTTAAAAAAAACCATAGGCTCTGATACCAAGTTTGTCACGCCTCAAATCGAGGGACATGACCGGCGCCTGACCGGGTTGCCCCAGTCAAGCGGACCTGGGTGCCTTTCATTCCCACAAGTTAACCTTGTGTTGATTGTTTCTCATTAACCAAATATTTTACCAATAATGACTGATTTCATAATGCACAAACATAACCATGTGATTGATTTACTAACAAGTTCATAATTTATATTTACAACGCCCCATACATATACATAGGCCACAATCCCACGGTTTACATGTCTATGGAGCCTCTAGGATACAAAAAGGGAAATACAATACTTGCCGGTAACAAGGCTCCGGCTATACCTTACAAAACCAAAATGAAATCTAAACAGAAGTGGCATGAACCACACAAGGCCCCGAGGAAGAAAGGGGCTCACCAAAAACGGCAGTGGAGGATGAAGGATACTACTGCCGATGTGCTGAAGTGCCTGCTACAGATCCACCTACAATCATAACACGAATGTAGCGTCCCCGGCAAAAGGGACGTCAGTACACTTGAATTGTATTGGTATGTATGGACAAACTTTGTCCCAAGTAAACTCAAGCCATTAAATTACATTAAAACTAATTAAGCCAGCCCCAACCATGTTTCCACATTTTCCTCATTTCAAATAATTCTCACACAAAGCACTTTCTACGATCAACCAATTTAACAATAACCAATCAATCACGTAAAGCACAAGTAGTCAAACAAAGGGCAATCAGTGCCCCACAGGTTGCAAACTCTCCTGTTGTCTCCTTTCACAATTTCACATTATTGATTTTTATATCAATTTTCAATAGCGATTTCGATCGCTTTCCATCCTATTGCCCCTGACCACCCTTATTACCTCGGTCACCCTTATCACCCCAACCCACACCTTATTTCCTCACGTTGCGGCGCGCAACACGACCCCGCCTTACAGTTGAAAACACAACAATTTCAAACAGCAGATAAGGTACTACACACGATTTCAACAAGTTCAAATAAGCAACTTACACATTGGTTCATGTTCTCAATTTCTTCTCAAGCCAATATCAAAACCAAGTTACAAGTATTCCAAAATCGAGAATGCCCACATAATCATGTTCAACAATTTACCACAATTAAGGTGTTTCAAATTCCTTCCACAATAAGCCAAATATGCCATCACGATGGTTGTTCCCAATTCTTTACCAATCTCGATTACCTTTTTATCTTTCAATTCATATTTCATACCACACCACACGTAGTTCAACATCAATCAAATGCTCAACAAGGAAATCAAAGAATTACGTAAAATTTCTCAATTTGACACATGCCAAAACAATTCGCACACGTTTGGGCGATTTTACAAGAATCAAAATTAGCCATACATACCTGGTGATGAGTTTTCTTCCGTTAACTTCCTACTTTATGCTTACCCACGCTATCTTACTCTTGCCAACCTTGTTCTTGAAGACTCTTACTTCTACTCACTTCTTTTTACTAAAAATCAAGTTCAATAATCATGCATGAGTGTAAAAATTCTATTTTTAAAAGCTATTATATGCAAACCTCTCTTTACCCAATTAAAACTGAAAATCAAAGAAAATAGTTAGGGTTTTTTACCTTGAAAAGATTGGGGATGTTGAATCCTTGCCCTAAGATCCCTTGGAATTAAGATGGTTGGAACAATCTTTGAAGATGAAAGATTTCTCTCCCTAAAAACCCTCTCTTCTCTCTCTAATTTTGGTAAGATGATATGATAAAATGAAGAAGAAGTGTGTTATATTAAAGAAGAGATCGGGTCAAAATATTACAAAAATCTGGGCGGGGGTCAATTATGCGGTGCACTATGCGACCGCAGAATCAACATGCGGTCCGCATAGTGACCGCAGAATTGCCCCAAATTTTATACAGGTTCTGTTAAGGAATGCGGCCAGAATGCGGTCCGCATGTTTGATCTGCGGTCGCAAAGTGCACCGCAGATTTGACATGCGATCGCATATCGACCGCACTTTACAACACGATTTTGGGCAACTCTCTGGAACGTTTTGCGGCAAGAATGCGGTCCGCATGTCAGGTTTGCGGTCGCATTCTTGACCGCATATTTGACACTTTTCGGAAAAATTAATTCTCTACATTTTGAAACTTAAATCACTACCAAGGGTCCGAAGAATTCTACGCATTCCTAACACATTATTCGGACCATGACACCACAGCTACTAGGTTTTATGCACAAAATTTTTACGGGGCCTTACATCCTCCCCCGCTTAAGATCATTCGTCCTCGAATGAGGATTTTGAAATAAATGAGTTGGTTTTGAAAGACATGATATGCAACCATCAAAATTTTGACTAACTCTTATATTTTAGAAAAATTTTGCCAGAGTTTCCTTTGTATTATGGGCATATCCAACTGTCAGAGGGCCCCCGAAACACATTACCAAACAACAATATGCAACTACAACACTTTTCACAACTGGTATACACTTTCTTACCTCAACGAATGCACATATTCTATCACATTGTTACAATTGCACATAAACTAGTCACTTCGATGAATTCTTACCTTATTTAACCATTTTAACACACCATGTACACTTAACAAACCATTACCAATCTACACTTACTATTAGTTGTTTATTAAACACGTAAATCTTTATAAGGCTTTCATTTGTCAAGAACGGTTCAAGTGACCCAAGGCAACAACACATTTAACTCATTACAAAATGAAGGAGACTTTACTAATACTAAGAGGGAAACAACTTAGGCAAGATGACAGTTACTAGGAGTAGGAGGGTCACCTAATTTCTTCTAGGCTTGATCGAACAAATGGGGGTACTTTTCCTTCATCTCTTTTTCCGCTTCCCATGTGGCCTCCTCAACTTGTTGACTTCGCCACAATACTTTAACAGAGGCAACTTCCTTATTTCTCGACTTACGGACTTGCCTATCAAGAATGGCAACTGGAACTTCTTCATATGACAAATTTTCATTAACCTCTATAGCTTCGAGTGGCATGATGGTGGATGGATCTCCAATCACTTTCTTCAACATGGACACATGGAATACCGGATGCACTGATGACATCTCAGGAGGCAACTCTAGCCTATAAGCAACTTGACCGATCCTTTGAACGATCCGATATGGCCCGACATACCTAGGACTCAATTTCCCTTTCTTTCCGAATCGCATGACTCCCTTCATAGGAGATACCCTCAAGAACACCCAATCATCGACTTGAAACTCCAAATCCCTTCGACGAACGTCTGCATAGGACTTTTGACGACTCTGTGCTGTTTTCATTCTCTCCTGAATAACCTTGACCTTTTCCATAGCTTCGTACACCATATCTGGCCCTAGCAATTCCGCTTCACCTACCTCAAACCACCCGATTGGCGATCTACATCTTCTCCCGTACAATGCCTCAAACGAGGCCATCTGAATGCTAGCATGATAGCTGTTATTGTAAGCAAATTCTATCAGTGGCAAGTTTTCATCCCAATTACCTTTAAAATCTAAGACACAAGCCCGTAACATATCTTCAAGCGTTTGAATGGTCCGCTCGGCCTGTCCATCGGTCTGTGGATGGAAAGCTGTGCTGAGATTCACCTGAGTTCCCAAACCTTGCTGAAACTTCTTCCAAAAGTTAGTTGTGAACTGAGCCCCGCGATCCGAGATGATAGAAAGTGGAGTGCCATGAAGCCTTACTATCTCCTTGATGTACAATCTTGCATATTGCTCCGCGGTATCAGTGGACTTGACAGGCGGGAAGTGAGCTGATTTGGTGAGTCGATCTACTATCACCCATATTGAATCGAACTTACGCTGAGTGCGAGGTAACCCTACCATGAAATCCATATTGATCATCTCCCATTTCCACCTTGGTATTTCTATAAGCTGAGTTAATCCTCAGGCCGTTGATGCTCGGCCTTCACTTGTTGACAATTCGGACATTTAGCTACAAAGCTTGCCACGTCCCTTTTCATACCGTTCCACCAATAAATCTCCTTGAGATCGTGATACATTTTCGTTGAACCAGGGTGCACAGAATACCTGGAAGTATGAGCCTCTGCCATCACTCTTTCCCGAAGCTCGTCCACATCCGGAACACATAGCCTATCTTGACACCGCAATACACCATCTTCGCTGCTGAGTACAAATGCTGAGGTCTTGTCATTCATGATTGCTTCCTTCACCCGAACCAATGCTGGATCCATGAACTGTTTTTCCTTGATTTCCGCGACCAATGATGATTCTGCTCTATTATGCACCAAGATATCCCCCTCGGCTGACGCCGAGATACGAACCCCCAAACTGGCTAATTGGTAAACCTCTCGAGCCAGGGGTCTCTGATCCACACCCAAATGAGCCAAACTACCCATAGATTTTCGACTAAGAGCGTCGGCTACCACATTTGCCTTCCCTGGATGGTACAATATGTCCATATCATAGTCCTTGAGTAGTTCTAACCACCGCCGCTGTCTCAGATTCAGCTCTTTCTGCTTGAACAAATACTGGAGGCTCTTGTGGTCTGAAAACACATCTACATGAACCCCGTAAAGATAGTGTCGCCATATTTTCAAGGCAAACACAACAGCTGCAAGTTCCAAATCATGCGTCGGATAATTCTTCTCATGGTTCTTGAGTTGTCTGGAAGCATAAGCTATAACCTTTCCGTGCTGCATCAATACACATCCCAAACCGACTCTGGAGGAATCACAATAAACCACAAACCCCTCTGCGCCTTCAGACAAGGCCAATACTGGTGTAGAGGTCAACCTTGACTTCAACTCCTAAAAATGTTTCTCACAAACGTTGGACCACTGGAACTTAACTGGCTTCTGCGTCAATTTAGTCAATGGGGAGGCGAGGGTTGAGAATCCCTCCAGAAACCTCCAGTAGTACCCTGCCAGACCCAAAAAGCTGCGAATCTCTGTCGGGGTCGTGGGTCTAGGCCAATCTTTCACTGCCGCAATCTTCTGAGGATCCACCATAATTCCCTCACTGGAAATAACATGCCCTAGAAAAGCTACGGACTCCAACCAAAACTCACATTTTGAGAACTTGGCATACAATTGATGCTGAAGAAGGGTCTGCAATGCTGCTCTGAGGTGAACGGCATGATCTTCCCTGCTCCGAGAGTAGATGAGAATATCGTCAATGAATACAATCACGAAGGAATCTAGGAATGGCTTGAAAACCCGATTCATAAGGTCCATGAAAGCTGCTGGGGCGTTGGTTAGGCCAAAAGACATAACCAAAAACTCAAAGTGACCATAACGAGTTCTGAAGGCGGTTTTAGGAATATCCTGCTCCCTGATTTTCAACTGGTGGTACCCGGACCGTAAATCAATCTTTGAGAAGAACCTCGCTCCCTGCAATTGGTCAAACAGATCATCCACTCGAGGCAATGGATATTTATTCTTAATGGTGACTTTGTTAAGCTGCCGATAATCAATACACATTCGAAGTGACCCGTCCTTCTTTCTGACAAAGAGAACTGGAGCACCCCATGGCGACACACTCGGTCGTATGAACCCTTTCTCTAATAAATCCCTCAGCTGCTCCTTTAACTCCCTTAACTCTGCTGGCGCCATTCTGTAAGGTGGAATGGATATTGGCTGAGTATCTGGCAATACATCAATTCCGAAATCAATCTCCCTATCCGGCGGGATGCCTAGAAGCTCATCTGGAAACACTTGGCCCTAAGGCCGAGTCTAGCCTTCTTCTTAGGTGCCATATTCTGAAAATTTGGGAACAAGGCGCGAATTAGACACAGATATTTCCACATTGCACTTTACCGCACGATATAGATTAACAAAGAAGGAGGTAAATTCCTAAATGCCCGTGTAGCCCCCTACTTATATGATGTGGTCGACAACACACCTATAAGAAGGGCACTACTAGACACGGCTCCGAGACATCCTAGGACACTTTAAAAAAAAACCATAGGCTCTGATACCAAGTTTGTCACGCCCCAAATCGAGGGACATGACCGGCGCCTGACCGGGTTGCCCCAGTCAAGCGGACCTGGGTGCCTTTCATTCCCACGAGTTAACCTTGTGTTGATTGTTTCTCATTAACCAAATATTTTACCAATAATGACTGATTTCATAATGCACAAACATAACCATGTGATTGATTTACTAGGTTCATAATTTATATTTACAACGCCCCATACATATACATAGGCCACAATCCCACAGTTTACATGTCTACGGAGCCTCTAGGATACAAAAAGGGAAATACGATACTTGCCGGTAACAAGGCTCCGGCTATACCTTACAAAACCAAAATGAAATCTAAACCGAGTGGCATGAACCACACAAGGCCCCGAGGAAGAAAGGGGCTCACCAAAACGGGCGGTGGAAGGAGAAGGATACTACTGCCGATGAGCTGAAGTGCCTGCTACTGATCCACCTACAATCATAACACGAATGTAGCGCCCCCGGCAAAAGGGACGTCAGTACACTTGAATTGTATTGGTATGTATGGACAAACTTTGTCCCAAGTAAACTCAAGCCATTAAATTACATCAACAATTAATTAAGCCAGCCGACCATGTTTCCACATTTTCCTCATTTCAAATAATTCTCACACAAAGCACTTTCTACGATCAACCAATTTAACAATAACCAATCAATCACGTAAAGCACAAGTAGTCAAACAAAGGGGCAATCGGTGCCCCACAGGTTGCAAACTCTCCTGCTGTCTCATTTCACAATTTCACATTATTGATTTTTATATCAATTTTCAATAGCGATTTCGATCGCTTTCCATCCTATTGCCCCTGACCACCCTTATTACCTCGGTCACCCTTATCACCCCAACCCACACCTTATTTCCTCACGTTGCGGCGCGCAACACGACCCCGCCTTACAGTTTAAAACACAACAATTTCAAACAGCAGATAAGGTACTACACACAATTTCAACAAGTTCAAATAAGCAACTTACACATTGGTTCATGTTCTCAATTTCTTCTCAAGCCAATATCAAAACCAAGTTACAAGTATTCCAAAATCGAAAATGCCCACATAATCATGTTCAACAATTTACCACAATTAAGGTGTTTCAAATTCCTTCCACAATAAGCCAAATATGCCATCACAATGGTTGTTCCCAATTCTTTACCAATCTCGATTACCTTTTTATCTTTCAACTCATATTTCATACCACACCACACGTAGTTCAACATCAATCAAATGCTCAACAAGGAAATCAAAGAATTACGTAAAATTTCTCAATTTGACACATGCCAAAACAATTCGCACACATTTGGGCGATTTTACAAGAATCAAAATTAGCCATACATACCTGGTGATGAGTTTTCTTCCGTTAACTTCCTACTTTATGCTTACCCACGCTATCTTACTCTTGCCAACCTTGTTCTTGAAGACTCTTACTTCTACTCACTTCTTTTACTAAAAATCAAGTTCAATAATCATGCATGAGTGTAAAAATTCTATTTTTAAAAGCTATTATATGCAAACCTCTCTTTACCCAATTAAAACTGAAAATCAAAGAAAATAGTTAGGGTTTTTTACCTTGAAAAGACTGGGGATGTTGAATCCTTGCCTCTAAGATCCCTTGGAATTAAGATGGTTGGAACAATCTTTGAAGATGAAAGATTTCTCTCTCTAAAAACCCTCTCTTCTCTCTCTAATTTTGGTAAGATGATATGATAAAATGAAGAAGAAGTGTGTTATATTAAAGAAGAGATCGGGTCAAAATATTACAAAAATCTGGGCCGGGGTCAATTATGCGGTGCACTATGCGACCGCAGAATCAACATGCGGTCCGCATAGTGACCGCAGAATTGCCCCAAATTTTACACAGGTTCTGTTAAGGAATGCGGCCAGAATGCGGTCCGCATGTTTGATCTGCGGTCGCAAAGTGCACCGCAGATTTGACATGCGATCGCATATCGACCGCACTTTACAACACGATTTTGGGCAACTCTCTGGAACGTTTTGCGGCAAGAATGCGGTCCGCATGTCAGGTTTGCGGTCGCATTCTTGACCGCATATTTGACACTTTTCGGAAAAATTAATTCTCTACATTTTGAAACTTAAATCACTACCAAGGGTCCGAACCGCGGCGAGCAAGCTCGCCGCGAAGAATTCTACGCATTCCTAACACATTATTCGGACCATGATACCACAGCTACTAGGTTTTATGCACAAAATTTTTACGGGGCCTTACACCAGTCCCCCAAGTGTTCGAGACATTTTTAATGGAGGAGTCATTTTTGTGAAAATTTGAGTTTCTTTTGGAGAGTGAGATGCTTTGATAAAGGTATTCTTCGATTACTTGGTGCAAGTACATGTGTTTTTTCCATTGTGGTCCGTCTATACGACCACGGTCCATTCGACCATTTGTCCTAGTACCATATTTTCCTATTGGGACCCTATTTGGCGCTTCTTGGTTTTTCCGATGGATGGCTTTCTAGGGGAATGTCCCCCAGTGTTCGAGGTTGATTGCAAAATAAGCCTTGAATATTAGTTGATTCTTCCTTAGGTAGCATGTTGATGTTGCCTCGTTAAAAACCTTACTGGTAAAACCCTTTTCGTGATAAAAGCTCGGCCTAAGGAAAAGAGTGCAACAGATGCTTTAAAACCTTAAGGTATTCAAGCTGGGTTAGCATTTTCGACTGTTTACATTGGGCACCTGCATAAAGGTTAGTGCTAAATATAAAATGGAAAAGGAGAAAATTATACCTTAATGTGGGATATGCCGATGATGTTCGCTTGCGATGTGCAGTATGGTCCTCTGCTATGTTTAATCGGGCTTAAACCAAGATGTAATTGATTGCCTTTTGGTTCCTTTGCAGGTGTAGGTATTGGTGTCGGTGCCACATCGTGCACCATAAATATTTCTCTTGTCGTATGTTGTTCCTCGTAGATGATTTTAATCCCTATCCTTTGTCATGAATTTCATCATTTGGTGGAGGCTGGATGTTACTGCTCTCTTGCAGTGTATCCACGGCCTCCGGAACAAGGCATTGCAACTCATGGCTCCTTCAATTACGTGAAATTTAACATTTTTGGTTGTGCCAGCCACGTTGACTAGGAGGGTGATTTCTCCTTTTGTTGTGTCACTCGCCATGTTGAATCCGTTGAGGACCCAAGTTGTAGGCACCATTTTGTCAAGCAGTTCGAGCTGCTGTATTACCTCGGCTTGATAATGTTGGCTAAGTTTCCAAGATCCATGAGTACATATTTTATTTGAAATGTATTTACGAGGAAAGAGATTACTAGTGCGTAATTGTGAGGTTGAGACAAGGTCTCAGTGTGCTATTTGCTGATTGTGAGAGCATCCTCGTATATGTACCCCAGTGTTTGCTTTTCTCTAGCGATGGATACTTTTTTCCTTCTCATCAGGGGTTCCTATAGGGTCTCGATGCCTCCTAAGATCACGTGGATGACATGTTGCGACTCATTTATTTTGTTCTTCGTGGCCGCCTCACTTTCTCAGAACGGTTTTTGGCCCGTTTTCTTAGGAATTCTAGGAGATGATCTTTGCTGAGTAACCTAGCTACTTTTTCTTTAAGCTGGTGGCAATCCTCAGTCTTATGGCCCAGTGTGTTGTGAAATTCACACATTAAGTTATGATTCCTTTGCGTAGGATATGATTGCATAGGCCTGGGCCATTTGGTGTCTCTGATTTTGCTGATGGTAAAAACGATATTTAATATATCAACATTGAAGTTGTATTCTGACAAGTAAGTTGCCTCTGTGTGTCTTGCGTTGGTATCCAACCCGACTCTATGAGTCCTAGAGGATTTCGTCCTCGTTCTATCATTCGATCATTTTGAGGTAGGTTATGTCTTGGGTCGTTTCTCCAGTCTTCGATGTATGGATGATATCTTTCTTTATTTGGATTCGACTCATTTCTTAGGAGCCTGCTTGGGTATACCGGGACTGAGAGGGCACCTAGCTGGTCATCCTCGACCCTGATTTTTGACTGCTATTGCTTATGAACACCCGACCAAGTCACGACCGAGAACTCGACTAGGTTTTGCTTCAGCTGTTTCAAAGCTACCGAGCTTCCTTCATTCAAACCTTAAGTGAAGGTTCGTACCGCCCAGTCGTCGAGAACTAGTGGTAGTTCCATTCGTTCTATCTGGAAGCAAGATACGAAATCTCGCAACATCTCATTATTCTTCTACTTAATGTTAAAGATGTCGAATTTCCTTGTGGCCACCTTAATGGCTCAGGCATGCGCAAAGGAATCTTCTAGCATGGCAAATGAGTATATAGAGTTGGGGCCAGATTATGATACCACATTTTTGCCTCTTTAGATAGTGTTTCTCCAAACTTTTTAGCAGGACAGACTCGATCTCATCATCCTTTAAGTCGTTGACCTTTATTACATAGGTGTAAGCGCTAACGTGCTATTTGGGGTCCGAGGTACCATTGTATTTTGGCAAGTCTAAGATTCTAAACTTCTTTGTAATGAGTTTTGGGTCTGCTTCCTGTGGGAACGACTTTTGTACAAACTTCTTTGAGTGCACACCTTTTAAGACTAGGGGCGGTCCTGAATTTGGTCGACCCTGGAGTTGTAAGTCTCGACCTTCTTATTGTTGTCTTCTATCATTTTCTCGCCTTATTCGATCCTTCTGGTGAGGTCCTCAAGCATCTTTACAATGAAAGAATCGACTATCGACTCGTTATTGCTTGATCTCTCCAGTACCTATTCAGTCGGGGGAGTTGTCCCTGATGCTATTGTGCTAGGAGTTTTCTGGTGACATTGAAGCTAAGAAATAGCCAAGTGTTGTGCCTACAACATTTTAAAAATATCATGAAGGCTAACCTCTCGTTCTTCCCTAGTTGGGGTTTTTTTTAGCTTCTTGCGGATCTCATTGGTGCACGCTCTTGTTGGTATGTGAGATTATATCGACTTGCCGGACTTCGTGTGAACCCATGTGTACTGGAATTGGTCCTGGTGTGATCTCAAGGTTTCATGGTGGCACACCAACACCTGGAGCATTCATATCGTTCTCACCATGGGTTTCAAAGTTATCATTTTCAACTCTGTTTACTGAGCTAGGCATTTCGACTTGAAACTGAAGATCTTGGACAAGAAAAGGTGTGAAAGATAAGTTACATTGTGTAATCACTATTATACTTAGCCCCACGGTGGGTGCCAAAGTGTTTACTTTGAAAATGGTAATAAAAATTAAATTTGATTATGGGACTCTAAAAATACGTGATGTATTTTTATGCTAGTTGTTAGTTGATGTTATGTGTGTGAGACTTAGAAACGAAATAAGAGGTAAGGATAGGGTGATAATCAAACCGATAGGTTAACAATCGGGGCCTCGAGCTTGTTGATTCAGGGGCTTCGAGATTTATTTCAAAGCTCGACACTATCGAGGGTGATCAGAGTATGACCAACAATTATAATAAAATTAATGAAGTCTCTTTATGGCCAATGATAAGCAATAAATTATGAACAATAATGAAGATGATAAATGGAATCAATAATATCAAAGGAATATGTTAGAAAGCAGAGAGAATGTTCTTGTACATTTCGTGTAGAGAAATTGAAGTAACAGGCCTTACAAAATGACCAGGATTTCCATTATATAGGACAGGAATCACTATATAGTACAAAAATTTATTAATGACAAAAAAGCGGAGATGGGACAACTAGATATGACACCCTGATTCAAGGTTAAGGTATTCAACTAGGCTCTGTTAGTCCTAGCTATGTACCTTAGGAACTTCCCATTTCTACCATAGTCATGGTCAACATTATCCCAAGGTCGGGCGTCAACGAACCTCGAGGGAGGAAACTCAACCATAGACTTGTAGCCTCGAGGATTCAAGATGATCTTCTGAGGTGCTTCGATGACGAAGAATTTGACCCTCCGATTTCACCGTATACAACCATCATACAGACATATTAGCTTGACCTTGGCACTTGAAAAATATTGTATTCTTGGCAAACTACTATGGGACCTTACTGTAAGATAGAGTTTTTAAACATGATAAGAAGGTCATGTTATGAGTTATTTTTACTCGTATAACCATCGTATGTTAAGTTTTGAAGTCAAGCAAGTTAAAAAATAAAAGTCAATAATAGTTATAGTAATTTTGGTTCATAAGCTTATTGAAATTCGGCTCGAATGTCACTGAGCTTTTTTCCAAAAATACTTGTTGTTACGAGGCCATCACCCACAAAAATTAAGCTTTATAAGTTAGATTACAACAAACTAAATCATTCATTGATATGACATCGAAGCAAAGAGATATTTCTATTTTTGGAAAACTACACAAGTAGCCGCATTTGGGACCCACTTAGATGGTGGAACTTATCCGATATACTAGTGTGGAATGGCCTGTGCTGAGCCCAGACCCGAACATAAAGTGAAGAAATTAGCGTAAAGCAAACTAAGTAGTTATTCGACTTTATATTATGATTTATGATTAAAGCATTTAATCTCAATTTTAGTTTTCCATTAGTATGTCAAGACAACATTAATTTTTTAACCAAATAAATGTAGAGTCGTATTAGACCTCATATATATATGAGTTCAATTTGTTGCAACTAAGTAATTTTCTCAATATTCTACTAATGACTTGTGCCTCACTTGAGATAATGTCCTTTTTGCTCAAACAACTCTATTAAACTTATTGACTATGTTCTGTGTACTTAGAAATATGAACCGTGAGGTAGGGAGCATGACATGTAATTTAGTAAACCAGAAGTCTCTAAGAAAAAATCTCTATTCTTTTCTTACAGTAAATCAATTTCTAAATCTGACTGCCTTATAGGCTTCACCTCCATTAAACTATTAGCCAATGCTTCATTTCGCCGATTAAATATGTAGAATCTACGTTGAAGGTAAATTCCAATGCATGAATCTATAAGAAGAAGTCGGAGTGAACTTTTCCGGGGATATAGATTCCATATCCAAAATGCTCAGAAGGAACTTTCAATATTTAAATCACGCAAAACCTGTCATAAGAATACATATAGTTAATATATAAGACCTTTATATTTATTGAACACTGACAACAAAGATTATATAAAACTATTTCCGTCTCCAAAGCAAATTGAATATATGACCAACAGGGCTATCCAAAGCAATGTTGCTCATTTAAAGAATGGGATGAGAAATGGATAGATCCTTATCTCTTAATATATGGAAACAATCTGAACATGACTGTAAAGGATAAATTAATAAATAAGTTGTGCGTCAAATTCCACACAGATGCTACTTTGATTTACCGTATTTATTGTGGCTCACTTATACACGATTAGCCATGACTATACCAAAAATACCAACCAAGGTAAAAAAAACACATAGCTAATTGAATCCATATGTTCGGTTTAGCATTCCTTGTTGCTATCACATATTTAATCTATACAAAAGTAGCATTGCAAAGAAAAATACTGTGAGGTTGACTTCAAAAGCATTTGTTGTGACACGCGTCGTCTGTAACTATCCAAATGAAACAACTAACGTTGTAGGGAGCTTTGGACTTTCATATCATATTCCAAAAATCTTAGTCTCATTGCGAGCTCTAATATCAAAAAACCTACTACACAAAGTATATATTTCAGCAAGCATATTATAGTTGGCAGTAGTGATACAAAGCCTAAACAATAGATCCTACACTTACCACTTCCAGCAACACAGTAATGGATCTCTTCATCAGTGTGCAAACAGGGGCGTACATAAGATTTTTCGCAAGTGGTGTCGATATTTATAGAAGAGCGGAGAATAAATAATATTAATTATCATATTAATCAACAAGAAATAGCCTTAGTTCATTGGTTTATTGAGTTAGAATAGGTTCAATTCTACAGCAATATATATATAAAGTGGTGTCATTTTCTTTATCTTATTATACCCGTACAATATTACTACATATATTTCGTAAAAAACTTCAACAAAGCGGTGTCGCGTAATACCGTTTCATCTCACATGCATCCGTCCCTGTGTGCAACTATTCCTCGAAAGACTTTTAAATCTTCTTCTCATAATTAGTTATCTTTTCTGAGCAAACCTTACAAAAGTCATGAAGAAAATTCATTTTGAATGTCATAATACTTGGAATTTTCAGGGACCAAGACCATATATCACATATGAGAGAGTTTGTTTTAATAAATTTGACATACCATGTAAGAATATCCACGAGCCACCGAAATTTTCTTCAATCCTTCATCAGTTTACACAAAAAAGCTCCAAATCTGATTCTTCAATTAGATTGAGTACATCTTGTTTTATCTTTCAACCATCGACATTTTTAATTCGCAAAGGAGATTAATGAAAAAAGGCAAAATTATGTAAAAAAAAAACAGAAGTATTGGAACAACCAAAGCAGCTTCCCATTATAGATGTAAAAAAGGCAAAATCTTCTAAACTTAAACTGTTTCTGAAATACACCACAGGCAAGCAGATAAAAAGACATTCATGTATATATAAAGATATTCATGCAAACTTTATTTTAAAGCAAAACGAAACAGATTTTATGAACTTCAGGGAACTAACAGCTCAAAACTTCACATATGTTCATTGTTCAAGATAATGAGATTTACGCCAATGTAACGACACGGCCCGTCGTTACGGGAATTTCCACCCCGTTACCTTGAATTAACATATCTTATGCATCTATATCAGTGTTACAACCTATCGGGTGAGTTAGGAGTGAATGGAATTGGAAATGAAGCAAATAGCATGTTTGAAGGAAGTTTGAATATAGAAAGTCAACCTAGAGTTGACTATCGAGTTAGAGTGCTCGGAATCAGATTCTAATGATTCGACTAGTTTCGGCGGATCATTTATGACTTAGGAGAGCAATCGGAATTGAATTTGGAGGCCCGATGTAGAAATAGGCTTGAATTGGCTAAGGTTGAATTTTGGCGAAATTTGAACGGTAGGTGAGATTTTGATCTGGGGGTCGGAATGGAATTCTGACAATTCTTGTAGCTTCGTTATGTGATTTTGGATATGTATGCAAATTTTCAGGTCATTCGGACGTCGTTTGGTTGGGTTTTTGATTGAATGAGCAATTCGAAAATTATGAAGAAACTTAGGCTTGAATCCGTGTGTAATTGGTGATTTTGATGTTTAGGATGGTGTTTTTATGCTTGGAATAAGTTCGTATCGTGTTTTGGAGTATGTTGGTGGTTTTTGTTGGGGTCCCGGGGGCCTCGGGGTGAATCCGGACCATCATCCGGCATTTTTGGAACTTGGAAGTCTACTGTAAAATTGCAGATCACTGGGCATAAAATAAGCCTTCGCTTTCGCGAAGGCAAGTTCCGCGTTCGCGTAGGCCGGGGTCAGTGGTCATCGCGTTCGCGAGGGGTGGTGCCGCGTTCGCGTAAGAGGAAGCTGGGAAGCATCGCGTTCGCGATGGTTTGGGTTGCGTTCGCGTATAAGGAATTCATAAGGCATCGCGAACGCGTGAGGTATGTCGCGTTCGCGTAGAGAAAAAATCCGGGCTGGGGAGAATGGTCTTCGCGGACGCGTGACTGTGTGTCGCATTTGCGATGAAGGACTGGAATAAGGCATCGCGTTCGCGTGAGAGGCGTCGCGAACGCGATGAAGAAATTAGGCTGGTAGTGAAGTTAAAACCAGAACATAACCAATCGCGGGTTTCATACCCCCAAACCTCCATTTTTGAGTTCCAAGAGAAGGCGGGAGATTGCTGGGAAATCATCGGGGTTTCGTCGGAGGTATGTTTTGTGGCTTAATTACATCATTTTATCATGAAATCCTTGGTTAATTCCCTGTAAACGGAAGATTAAAGGGAGGTTTGAGCCCTAGGCCTAAATTGACGAAAAACACTAATTTGAGTGGGCAAATGGAGTCCGATTTTGGTAAATTTTATATGCCTGGACTCGTATCGAGATAAGGATTCCGAATATGTAACTTTTATAATTTTTCGAGAAGCGTACCGAAAGTCGGGTTTTGGCAACTTTGTGAATTTTGGTATAAATTGAGTTGTTTTGACTGGGTATCGTTCCATTAGCCTATTTTGATATATTTGTGTTGATTTGTGCTAGTTTTGACGTGCGTGGATGCCGGTTCGAGGAGCTAAGGCATCGCGGGCATGAGCTTTCGTCGGTTCGAGGTGGGTAATACTTGTAAATGATGTCCTGAGGGTTAGTAAACCCCGGACTTGCACATCTTAGTGTTGTGTTGAGGTGACTTGCACGCCGGATAACGGGCGTGGGGTAGAGCACCATTGGGGATCGTGACTTGGTCCGTCCCGCGTAATAAATAATAACACCTAATTGTTGAAATGAATTGGACTAATTATTATGTTTGGGCTTCGTGCCAATTATTTGAATCCTTCAGGGATTGGTATCACTGTTTTGATAACACTGTGCATATTTTATTCTAAATTTAAGGTTTTAAATGGTATTTTGCTATTGAGCATTTTTATAAGGTTATGAAAAACTTGAACAAGGTCTTAATAACATTTTTTTTATCTGTGAGCTAATATATATTGTTGCCCGTAGGGCTTTCTTGATTATTTGTTAGACTGATTGGGGCCGAGGGCCATATGTTAGGGCATGACATTTTTTGTGAGCATATGCATACACATGCATGGATCGGACTGCATACCGTAGTGGGATACGGATCGGGCTGCGCGCCGCAGCAGGTGTGATATTAATATTGTGCTTGGGCTGTAGGAGCCCCTCCGGAGTCTGAACCCCCACAGTGAGCACGAGTACCCAAATTGGATCGGGCTACGCGCCGTAGCGGTCATATGCATTGCATGGCATACATATATTGGTTTATGTGTACTACGTGGCATAACATTCAGCACTTATACATTACTGGCACACATGCATTAGTTGTCTTATTGACCAGATCTCCTGGTGTAAATTGATAAGGAGTGCTGAGCCCGAGGGGCTGATTTGAGTGCGGACTTGCACTGCTTGAGATTGTATCCAGGTATTGGTATATTATTATGAAAGAAAGTAACTAAAAATTGAGATTTTTAATAATCTACTCACATATGCTGGAAAGGAATAAAAAGATAGTTATGTATTGTGTAGCATGAGATAGTGCCTATCGTGGTTTTCTTCCCTTCAACATTATTTACTTTTATTACTGCTGAGTTGGAAGTACTCACACCCGACTCCCTGCACCTTGTGTGCAGATTCAGGTACATCACAGCAGGGCTGATTCTATTGCGGCTCGGGAGTGCTTTTGGACAGTCGAGGTAGCTGCCAGCGTTCGCAGGACCTGATTCTCCAGTTTGTCTGTATTTTGTTCTGATTATCCCACACTTGTGCACGGTTATATTCACTATTTACACTTTGTATACTCTGTAGAGGCTCATGACTCTTGACCCTTCGGTCTATGGGAGTTAGTATATTTTGGGACTTGGTTCCCCGTTTTCGATATATCTATTACTGTTGAATTATTCCGTTATGCTTAAATCGGATAAAGTGAGCTTATGGCTCCGTGATTGTTGTTAATTGGTCAGGCTGGCCTAGCAGTGTGCTGGGCGCCATCACGACCGGATTTGGGGTCGTGACAAGTTGGTATGAGAGCCTAGGTTTACTAGGCCTCATGAGTCTTGAGCCGGTTAGTAGAGTCTTGTGGATCGGTACGGGGACGCCTGTACTTATCCTCGGGAGGCTGCGAACCTTTAGGAAACACTTCACATTTCTTGGAATTCTTATCGTGCGCACTTGATTCGACTTGAGATATAATTTTTGAAATTCCTTCCACACGTCTGTGTACGCATCGAGCGCTCAGTAATGTAATTGCCTTATGGCTTGTGATTCCCCGATCGAGGTGCGAGATATAATCTCCGTGAGTTCATGTTGGGCCAGTCGGGAGGACTTGAGGCCAGATCCTTGTCTATGGCTTGAGCACCAAGGTACTAATTTCGTGAGCCGGTATTGTGAAGGATCGGTATTTATCTTTTTGTGATTTGGTATGTAGCCCTAGCTATGGGTGTGAGAAATATTTTCATCACCTCTTAGTTGGAAGGTAAAGTGCCTTATGTGTAGTGGAACGAGTTCAAACTCAGGAAGACTAAAATGATTATGCTATGTGTATCTTGGTGGAAGGTATTGTGCTGAAATGCTAAATTGAGGCGAGATAGGTGGATTGGTTCTCATGTGTAATTGAAAGGTAGTTGATATGTGTTATGATCAAGCAGGTACAACGCATGTTCATGTTTCAAATATGATAATATTATTTGTGTAGTATTGAGACTAATGTTGTCGATATGCATTGTGATGTCTTGTCGAGTTGTGAATGTGTTGCTAGGATGGTTTTGGTGATTCTCTGGCAGGTGGATAGGCCAATTTACAAAGGAAACTCTGCCGAAATTTCTAAAAAATTTGGGACTTAGAAAGATTTCTACCACCTAAAGAGAGTGGGCTTATTGGTGGTGCGTGTATATCCGCAAGAATTGCAGAAGAGCTAAGGTCTCTGATGATTCGAGTCTCTATCAAGGCTTGTAAATGACTTGAGTTTAATCTCATATTAACATTTCGGCATCACTTGAGTAATAATGATATGAGTGGTTGAAAGTGCTTTGATGAATGGCTTCGAGCTAAGTTGGGGAGGTTGCTATTGATTAGCTGATTGTACTATTGTGTGCTATGTTGATTCTGTCTCTAAGTATGTTGGGAAATTCTGGTAAAGGTTATGGTGCTTCGTAGATCTAATGAAGTACTAGGGTGTTTTGAACTGCTGTTGGTAAAGAATACTCATCGTATAGAAAATAAAGATAGCTGATTGTATCTGTAAGTAATCACGTTCTGCGATGTCAGAGTTCTAACAAAAAATGAATGGTTCTACTCAATAGGACAGTTGAATTACAGTTGAATAAGGGTGAATGATGTCCGAGAATGGTTTTGTAGTGTTCAAGATTTTGCTTGTAACAATCAGGTGCCTTAAGATTTGTGTATGTGGCTAAAGATGGCGGTATCGTTAGAGAAGATCAAGGCTTGTGTTATATCATGTGAATGATGGGATTCTAGGTATCCGTATTGGGAAGTAATGATAACCATTTAAAAATCGCGGGAAGTTCATCAAAATAAAGTGTGGTAGAATGTGGTATTTTTGGGAAACATTGAGAGAGTATTCAGTGGCCTATGGGTCTTAGACCGTGTGGTCTTGCGTACGAGTCTTGTGTGGTAAAAAGGGTTGAGGCATTGTCGTACTACAGTAAAGACTGATATGAAATTAGAGATGAATCAGAAAGGAAACTGGGTAAATGGAACAACTTGTTAATAAACCAGAATGGTATAAAAAGGAATACGATTGATTCCTGGTATGTGGTTGAAGTAATGAGTCTTGCGGACATTGCAGCAAAGCTCTTGAGTGCTGGCAGTTGTGTAACTCAATATGGGTATAAGGACTCGGTCCTGGCAGTTTAACTTATGCAATGTAATTGGGAGAAAGAGTTTATGATGTGTTCTACCATGGTTTGAAAATGAGTGTATTTTTCCTGTTGGCATGTAAGGTCTGAAATGTGCAATGAGTTTTCTCTATATGGGATCATGAAAGTCCTTGACTAGTTGAGTGCGCCGATGTTGAGGCGGAAGAAAGGGATATGAATTTCCATGTTGTCTTAGTGTGGTATGGTATATGCGATGTGTTATGGAAGGTTGATAATGACACATTCAAGGTTTTGAGATCATCTCATAAAATATGGGAAGTCATTAAAAAAAAATATTATTGATCAGCGCAGGCAGCTGCATGTATGTGAATTAAGAATCGATCTTTCTGATGATTTAAGAAAATGGTACTGCTATTCTATTAACTTGGCAGGGAATATGGTCCAAAAAGGACAAGGTAATGTAAACTGATAATATCTAATGGCATGGTGGTATTCTCTTGTTGGATCGACTGTAATAATTGAGTCGTTGATGGCATAGTGAAATTCTTGCATGGCTTTCGTGGAATGAATGGGCGCTTGATGTGCGTTATGTATTCGTACGGTGGAGTGTGGAACCAGGTATAGCGATTCATGTGTTATATATGTGTTGGAGACTAGAAGTTCTCGTAATCCGCCTATGCAGTGGTTGTATATCGCGTGTATCGGCACCGTTTTGTGATTATTGGAAATCGGAAGCCCTAGTGGCTCTCTCTTAGCTTGATATGATGAATTTGGGTTATGATACCTTATTTCGGACTGGTTGACATAAGTCAGGTCGTCTAGACTAATGTGGTATGGACTATGTCGGAAAATGGCACAAATTGCGTAGCAGAGAGCATCAGAGTATGCTCCAACAGAGTAGTTGTACACAGGACCAGCGGACGGCTGGTAGGCATTGCTTTGTCGGTTGGACCTTAGTGGCGGATGTCAGTGTAGAGGTATCTACCATTGATTCAGTTCCAGTATTGAGAAATGTTGTCAGATGCGTTTCATGTGGCCAAGCTTGAGGCTATATATATATATATGTTTGTTGTAATGAGAAAATTCGACTCGATATGCATTTCCTTTTTGCGAGATTTATGCATGGATCGGGTGGCACGCCGCCACGGGTTATTTGGATCGGGTGGCACGCCGCCACGGGTATGTCATTGGAGCGGGTTGCACGCCGCAACAGAATATTGTGAAAATATAGTTAGTTATATTCTACTGGGTATACAATACTTCCCCACTTCTGAGGAAAAGTCCGTTTTGAGTATCGCTTGGCAAATGGCACGTCGGTTGTGTCCTTTCAGGATTTGATAGCATACGTTAATTGTTTCACCGTGGGTGAGGTTGATTGCGTGGGTTCAAGACCTAGATCCGTGCGTGGCTAACCGTTTTGAGCTTAGTGGCTTGAGGTGCTTCATGAGTAATAATGTTGGGATATAATCACGAATCGTGGCAAGGCCACGTGATGTTATGACCTCTCGAGGAGGATTCAGGTACTCTATTTCTATAATGCGAGACGCGATCTCAGTTCTATGTTATGATGACACAGAGGAATTGAATTGCAGCTCTTTTGCTGGAGACAGTTGTCATGATTTGAGTTGTCATGATTCGAGTGTGTCCAGACGTTTCTATTGGAGCCTATGTTGTGCTTGTCGTGGCTTAGGTCGGTGTTGAGGTGTCAAATCACCAGTGCGGTGTGTTATAATCGAAATGAGCGTTGGAGCCAATACTGAGTGTGAGTATATGTGATTTCAGCTGGTTAGAAAGGTAATACCGAGATTTGGGTCCGAAATCTGTTGTGGTATCAGTTAAAAGTGAAATGGATTCATGAATGGTTGACCCGAGAGATGGGTTCGATATATCGCGTGTTCGGTTGCCGTGGGCATGATATGAAGGTGTTGGAACAAGACTCTATCTAATGAAAAAGGGTTTTTCAGTTGGTATTTGGTTATCATGGGAAATTGTGTGATTAGAGACTATTGTCTCGAGTGATTGGGTTGTTTGATACATCGTATGATCTCACCCGGAGTAGTGAATATGGGTTGTTGCAGTGGATTCGAGTGTATCCTGAGTATAGGCATGAGATTTGCATTTGGCTTATGATTTCAGAAAGTACAATGTGATTTATGGTTCAGATGGTCTGTGAAATTTTGACTATATGGTGTTTTCGGACTTATGTGAGATAGGGTGACGTATGGTCGCCCGAATATATGCTTGGTAAGGTCATTCAGCTATTGGGTTGCTTCTAGTACAACTCTGAATATGCTCGAGGACGAGCGATTATTTAAGTTGGGGAGAATGTAACGACTCGGCCCGTCGTTACGGGAATTTCCACCCCGTTATATTGAATTAACATATCTTATGCTTCTATATCAGTGTTAGAACCTATCGGGTGAGTTAGGAGTGAATGAAATTGGAAATAAAGCAAATAGCATGTTTGAAGGAAGTTTGAATATGGAAAGTCAACCTAGAGTTGACTATCGAGTTAGAGTGCTCGGAATCAGATTCTGATGATTCGACTAGTTTCGGGGGATCATTTATGACTTAGGAGAGCAATCGGAATTGAATTTGGAGGCTCGGTGTAGAAATAGGCTTGAATTGGCTAAGGTTGAATTTTGGCGAAATCCGAACAGTAGGTGAGATTTTGATCCGGGGGTCGGAATGGAATTCTGACAATTCTTGTAGCTTCGCTATGTGATTTTGGATATGTCTGCAAATTTTCAGGTCATTCGGATGTCGTTTGGTCGGGTTTTTGATTGAATGAGCAATTCGGAAATTTTAAAGAAACTTAGGCTTGAATCCGTGTGTAATTGGTGATTTTGATGTTTAGGATGTTGTTTTTATGCTTGGAATAAGTTCGTATCATGTTTTGGAGTATGTTGGTGGTTTTTGTTGGGGTCCCGGGGGCCTCGGGGTGAATCCGGACCATCATCCGGCATTTTTGGAACTTGGAAGTCTGCTGTAAAATTGCAGATCACTGGGCATAAAATAAGCCTTTGCGTTCGCGAAGGCAAGTTCCGCGTTCGCGTAGGCCGGGGTCAGTGGTCATCGCGTTTGCGAGGGGTGGTGCCGCGTTCGCGTAAGAGGAAGCTGGGAAGCATCGCGTTCGCGATGGTTTGGGCCGCGTTCGCGTATAAGGAATTCATAAGGCATCGCGAACGCGTGAGGTATGTCGCGTTGGCGTAGAGAAAAAATCTGGGCTGGGGAGAATGGTCTTCGCGGACGCGTGACTGTGTGTTGCGTTCACGATGAAGGACTGGAATAAGGCATCGCGTTCGCGTGAGAGGCGTCACGAACGCGATGAAGAAATTAGGCTGGCAGTGAAGTTAAAACCAGAACATAACTAGTCGCGAGTTTCATAACCCCAAACCTCTATTTTTGAGTTCCAAGAGAAGGTATTGATGGGAGATTGCTGGGAAATCATCGGGGTTTCGTCGGAGGTAAGTTTTGTGGCTTAATTACATCATTTTATCATGAAATCCTTGGTTAATTCCCTGTAAATGGAAGATTAAAGGGGGGTTTGAGCCCTAGGCCTAAATTGAAGAAAAACACTAATTTGAGTGGGCAAATGGAGTCCGAATTTGGTAAATTTTATATGACTAGACTCGTATCGAGATAAGGATTCCGAATATGTAACTTTTGTAATTTTTCGAGAAGCATACCGAAAGTCGGGTTTTGGCAACTTTGTGAATTTTGGTATAAATTGAGTTGTTTTGACTGGGTATCGTTCCATTAACCTATTTTGATATTGTGCTGATTTGTGCTAGTTTTGACGTGCGTGGAATTCGGTTCGAGGAGCTAAGGCGTCGCGGGCATGAGCTTTCGTCGGTTCGAGGTGGGTAATACTTGTAAATGATGTCCTGAGGGTTAGTAAACCCCGGACTTGCACATCTTAGTGCTTTGTTGAGGTGACTGGCACGCTGGATAACGGGCGTGGGGTAGAGCACCATTGGGGATCGTGACTTGGTCCGTCCCGCGTAATAAATAATAACACCGAATTGTTGAAATGAATTGGACTAATTATTATGTTTGGGCTTCGTGCCAATTATTTGAATCCTTCAGGGATTGGTATCACTGTTTTGATAACACTGTGCATATTTTATTCTAAATTTAAGGTTTAAAATGGTATTTTGCTATTCAGCATTTTTATAAGGTTATGAAAAACTTGAACAAGGTCTTAATAACATTTTTTTTTATCTGTGAGCTAATATGATATTGTTGCCCGTAGGGCTTTCTTGATTATTTGTTAGACTGATTGGGGCCGAGGGCCATATGTTAGGGCATGACATTTTATGTGAGCATATGCGTACACATGCATGGATCGGACTGCACGCCGCAGTGGTATACGGATCGGGCTACGCGCCGCAGCAGGTGTGATATTAATATTGTGCTTGGGCTGTAGGAGCCCCTCCGGAGTCTGAACCCCCACAGTGAGCACGGGTACCCAAATTGGATCGAGCTACACGCCGTAGCGGTCATATGCATTGCATGGCATACATACATTGGTTTATGTGTACTACGTGGCATAACGTTCAACACTCATACATTACCGGCACACATGCATTAGTTGCCTTATTGACCAGATCTCCTGGTGTAAATTGATAAGGAGTGCTGAGCATGAAGGGCTGATTTGAGTGCGGACTTGCACTGCTTGAGATTGTATCCAGGTATTGGTATAGTATTATGAAAGAAAGTAACTAAAAATTGAGATTTTTAATAATCTACTCACATATGCTGGAAAGGAATAAAAAGATAGTTCCTGTATTGTGTAGCATGAGATAGTGCCTATCGTGGTTTTCTTCCCTTCAGTATTATTTACTTTTATTACTGCTGAGTTGGAAGTACTCACATCCGACTCCCTGCACCTTGTGTGCAGATTCAGGTACATCACAGCAGGGTTGATTCTATTGCGGCTCGGGAGTGCTTTTGGACAGTCGAGGTAGCTGCCAGCGTTCGCAGGACCTGATTCTCCAGTTTGTCTGTATTTTTGTTCTGATCATCCCACACTTGTGCACGGTTATATTCACTATTTACACTTTGTATACTCTGTAGAGGCTCATGACTCTTGACCCTTCGATTTATGGGAGTTGGTATATTTTGGGACTTGGTTCCCCGTTTTCGATATATGTATCATTGTTGCTTCATGTTCGATCTGCTTAAATTGGATAAAGTGAGCTTGTGGCTCCGTGATTGTTGTTAATTGGTCAGGCTGGCCTAGCAATGTGCTGGGCGCCATCACGACCGGATTTGGGGTCGTGACAACCAATGACCCTAACATTCCTGCACATTCTACCAAACAAACTCGAGCTCTTCAATTTGCTAATTTAAATTTCATCAACCTTGACTCACCAATAATATATACCTAGTTCATACAGAAAAACTTCAAATAAGTTAAACAAGTTACAATAGCTTAGTTTAGATACAACTACATCACCATGTTATTAGAAGTTAAAGTTAAAATATCTACTCTAACATTCGACGGGTTTAGGTACAATATAAATCAACATCAACCCTGCCTTACTAATTATATTATCCATTTTGATTAACAGACCAAACTGAAGTTCAATTTCAAAAAATGCATAAAGGATCTGCGGATTTGCACAACACAAATGCTAAGAAATAAAGACTTTAGTCACTATTGAATCAGGAAGTACCTCTAATATTAGGTACCGCAGAGAAATGAGGTTCCATATTCCTACATAAAATTCACTTTTGGGTTTATTTTCCATATATTGCAATATTGCATTACATAATTGTCAAGCCTTAGTATTTCTTTCTCATTATGCAGCTTTACCTTGAATTTGCTCAAGAGATTGCTCCCACGATTTAAACTCATGACTTTCCAATCACATGATAGAAACTCCTACCATTGCGCTAAGGTTCCTCAGTGGTATACGTAGGTGAAACATAGTTTCTTTGTATCATAGTTTCTTTGTGTTCAGAAAATTTAAAAGATGATAAGCTATGATTAATTGGATAGCAACTACGATATTTTGCTTCAACAAGATATTAAAGAACAAATTTTGATTCAACAGTGTACGGTAGAGAATCAAGAAGTATGATATGCTTGATACCTCGTAGTAAAGTAGTGAGCTGCTTTAGAGAAAACCTAAGAAAAGCCATGTCAAACGATAGTATCACACCATACCAAATCCGTGTCATTCAACAAAGTAATAAGAAAAAGTAAGAGAATGCCACTAAAATCAAGTCATCAGTCTCAATGGTGAAATTCTGTCATTAGTTATATAAGCAGTTCTGAAACTTTCAATAAATTGATGTTCGATCTTGTCATTGTTTACTCACATAGCAAATAATCTTCACTATTCCATCCATCTACAACTCAAGCTGTTGTACCTATCTTGAAGATATTAGATAAAGCACTTCAATGCTTCTTCAAACAAACCTCTTGGAGCTTTAGTTCATAAGTGTTACTGGCTTTTAATTAGAATCAAAACAAGCTTTTTCTTCTTTTATTTTCGATGCCCCTACTATGTCAATGAAGCCGATAAAATTAAGAACATGAAACATAGATGATTTGAGGTTGTAAACATACTCATCATGGCTAAAGGCATACGCCATTTGCGAATATGATCGACCTTCCCAAATACCATAACAAATTTAGAGATATTTTTATATTTTTGAATTAATTTTAGCCGGATCCCCGCACCCGTATCCACGCTAGGATCCGTATCCCCGAATCTTAGAATTTACATCTCGAAGGATCCGACCTTTAGATCTGCACCCGTGTCAGACACCCAAATCCGTGTCCGAGCAACTTAGCTTAATCTCCTCACAACTCTTTGCCTATAAACCTTTCATTGCTTCTAAATAAGCTAAAAGAAGAAGAGTACAAAAGTCGGTGAAGGTAGCAAAAGTTTCAGTGTTTGATCGAGAAAAAGGTAATTAATTCACACATTAAATTATAAGGTTTACTATCAAAGCTTTATAAAGAAATAAAATCAATGATAACAAATATTAAGATGTTTGGATTCAGTTATAGAAAATGAAAAAGAGAAAAGGAAAGAAGAGGATGAAAACAGTACCTTCAAATGGCAGAGATAAAGCTAACCATCCCTTCGAAAATCCAAACAACTCATCCCCGTGTCCATTTGCTTGGTGAACTGATGGACAGGAGAAATCAAGTTGCCTACATTATATAGTACTTGATCTTATAAAGCACATCTAAGGCGTAACCTCAAACACTTGACAGTTGTATTACCAATAAATATGTATCAAAGGAGAGTGACAATTAAGATAAAAGTTTAGTTTGCTGATGATTATAATATAGCACTTCAGATTATAAAGTGTAATGAAAGCTTTTTGAATCTCATTTGGCTAATTACAGAAATAACAAAAATTACTTGAAACGAAGTCCAAATCATGGTACAATAGTTCGTGCAACCTTGAATAACATTTTCTACATATGGATGATGTGACTAAGTTGTCCATTTTTTAAAATAAGTCCTGATTACTAAAGAGATATATGCAGAATGTACCCCAATTTAACACCACACGGATATAAATTACATGTTATATCTTACAATAAACTCTCATAAGCAAATAGAGTGCTAACTCAGGTTCCTGCACAACAAGATATCCTATGTTTAAAGCCAAAGCAATCGGCATCTTTGATTTAACAACCTTTCAATATGACTAATGTTTCCCTCATAGTCGTCATCTCTTTCATACAGTTTCATTTTCCAGTACAGTGAAAGCCTACTTGATAAGGTACATATATTGAAATACATAATTTGCAGTTGACTAAGACTATTTACAAATGATAAAACTCTTTAGTTCAAACAAACTAATTTGAATGCAGAATATGTAAATAGTTTGGTCCATATCTTTAAATGGTATGGTTGTACATGTCCTTTAAGACAATAGGGATTGCTATGATGGTAAGCAACCCCCACTTCCAACCGAGTGGTTGTGAGTTCGAGTCTCCCCAAGATCAAGGTGGGAAGTTCTTGAAGGGAATGCCGGGGGTCTATTTGGAAACAGCCTCTCTACCCAGATAGGGGCGGCAAGGTCTGCTTACATGCTACCCTCCCCAAACCCCACTAAGTGGGATTATATTGGGTTGTTGTTGTTGTTATTGTACATGTCCTTTAATAAAGATGACTTTTTCACTTTAAGTAAGAGCTAACACAATTCACTAATTTCAAAGCTGGAAAATTACCCCACAATGGAACCAAAAAGATAACATTATCAGATATAGTGGTGGTCGGAAGAAATGACTTTTAAGAGTGAACAAAAACTTATGGAATACGTATAAGCTTTTGAGGCTTCCATTGTTGTCAACACCCATAAGAATTTTCTCAAATGTATTAATCTTTGGTGTATAAAATCACTCACCATCAACCCAAAAGAGAAAACATTCTCAAGAAATACAATTTCAATTATAATTAAAATCGGAAAAAAGTCATATTATTATTTGATTAAGGGCATAACCTGGTCTAAATTAGACCAATATCATCAAAAATAATTAAAAAAAAGAACCAAAAAGAAACCAACTTATCAACTTTATTTGAGATTGCAATGGAAAGGTATAACAAAATGAAAGGAGAAAGATTCCTAAGACACTCAATGTAAGGGTCTTTTTGCTTATGTAAGGATATTCCTCAGACCTCAGGGCACTTGACTTCTTCGATTTTATTTGGTAAATCAAGTTCTAATAATAATGAAATGAGAAATAACAGTGAAAATGCTAACACAAACTACTAAAACAAGTGATATACACGTTTTTTTATTGCGCAGGATTGGAAAGAGAGACCCATTAAATTTCAAACTACAAGATACATTAAGAAAACCAAATTTTGATTAACATAGCAAAATACAATATTCAACTAAAAATAATCATAAATAATACAACTGAGATGGCAAAGAAGGTCTTACAGTGAGAAGGAGTTAACTTTGGGGCTTAAGCTATAGGTAGCTTTTTTTTTGCTACTAACAACATTTCAGAATGCAAATTTACAAACACCTAGTAGGCAAACTGAAAGTAGAGTTGCCTAAGCAAAAAAATTCAAATCTAAAAAATAATTGGTGATTCCTTAGACTTATTAAACCCAGAAATAATACATAAAGAAGAAGAAGAAGAAGAAGAAGAGAAGTAATTACCTCCAACAACGATCAAATCTTAGAAGTAGAGAAAATTTAAGAGAGACCCAAATTGAGAAACCGAGAAAATTTTAAGAAAAACAAATTCAAACTCAGAGAATTCAAATTCGAATAAATTAAGTAGTTTTTTTTTGCTATAAACACCATTTATTCACAATGATACAGCCTATTTAAAAATCCACTAACAAAATATTGATATTCAATTTCAGTTGTTGGCCCTAAAAAACTTTGAAATTTTCAATAGAAATTAAAAAAAGCTGAGTTCTTTGGTAAGGAAATTACACTAACAGAGATAGAAAATCGAAGATTTTAGAACCGTTGCAGTGTGTGAGATGGAACATAAATTCCTAATTTAAACACCTACAAATTTTAATCACATACCAGTGAATAAAGAAGAACAGTGGAGAAATTCTCGTGTCGTTATTGAGAAATCCAGTAAAAGCTCAAGGAGAAAATCCCATAGAAGATACAGAGGAAGAAAGATGGTAGGAGTAAAATTATCTCGCTCTTCTATATAGTAGCGGCTTCAAGGGTTAACAATTAACGCCATAAGTACACTACACATGCCCATCAAAGCGCAGGTGTTGCAGAGAGAAAGGAGAATTTAGGGGAAGGTTTTAACATCAGAGAAAGTAATCGGCGCAAAAATACCAAAGTACCCCAGTGTTGATGCAATAATCATGGGACAATGGAAAGGATTTAACCGTAAATTTCCAAAAGCAAATTATTCTCGCTTCTAAATAGTAGGAATGTAAACGGTGAACACCCATTTAACCACATATTTTCGACCAAAACTGATCTCGACTCTTTCCAAACACTCCCAATGTTGTTATATATTATTTAATTGAAGTTCTCAAATTTGGCCTTTAAAAGTTATTGTGATGTTAGCTTAGCTTGTTCTTCCCTTTGGTGTCATGGAAATGAAGTTACTTAAAGTTGATGTAAGGTATATATACATGGACTTATTCTAATCATCCAAGGTAATATTGTCGTTTTCCTCTATTTATTCGATCTTAATAGAGATTTGGATGGATTGGACAACAATAAAATTTCAAATAGGGTGGCTATGTTGAAGTTGGGTTCAAGCTGTTGTTGAGTTTTATTTTTTTGATGTTGTTATTGACTTGAGAGATGTAAATTAAATGGGGGATATGCTGCTCAATTTCCCTTAAAGAAAACTTGTTGCTCATTCGTTAGTGAACATGTTTCTCTTGTTGATGCTAGTGTTGTTTTACTTGTTGTTTGATGTGTTGGGACTGGTTTGGTAGTATGGAGGTTCTAGAGATATTTTTGTATGTGTAATTACGTGTTATTTATGGTGGTATGAGTATTATATGGGAATTAGGCGAAGATATGCGCCGTAGAATAATGTATAGAGCGGATTGCCATTCGTCGGCTAATTTTTATAGTTCTACTCATTAATAGTAGTATTTGTTTGACTAAAAATGTTCGCAAGCATTTATGAATTCAAAACAATCAAGGTAAATGAAAGTCCAATCATAGCAAGTCGTAACATATTTGAAATTTAATAAGGGAAAAGATAATGAAAATACTTGTATGGACAACAGAAAATATTGGTGATCTTCATTCATGATAATTGATTAATCTGCCTCTCCATGAAGAGGTTCAGATCTTTACAATCATGTTTCGATAGATCTACCATTATTCTATTTTTTTGTCTTGGGTTCTCATTCTGTATTTTACTCTGTATTTCTTAGAGCCCCAATGGGGAGAGAGTGGAATCCCTTTTCTGATGTCTGGCATTGTATTTATAGACATTTGCTGTACGAGTTGACTTTTTTGGAGATCGGGCCCACATTAGGAGAGTATTTCGGACATATCCGAAAAGTATCGACCCCGGCAAGGCTTTGGGCGGATATGAGTAGTATTATCGATTGAGGCGATCTTGGCGCCTGTTATGTTTGTGCTAGTCGAAAGGAACAGTCAATCTGATTGATCGTCGTGGGATCAAATTATGACCCATACAGTTAGTCCCTCTGCTTATCATGGTCGCCTCGAGGTCGACCCTGGTAAGCGGATATGATCGATCGAAGAATGGCCAATTTCCGGGCGAGAGGGGGGATGGTAATTGCTCATGGCGCTTTCTTATTATTTCTCTTCGTTTGATGGGGGTACGACCTCGTATGCGAATATTCTTGGCGAATGGAAATGGTCGATACGCCGTAATCATGAGTTAGGATATGTTTTGTTCGTAAGGACTTTGGGGACGCAGGGTCTAGTCGCCTCGGCCGGTGAGGCGTTTGTGTTTATGTGGTAACTGAGGTGATGACCACGACTTTGACGAACGCACTTTGGTCTTAATCGTGGTGGCGGCCGTTTCGGTAGAATTGAACCGTTTTTTGAAGGTTGGATTATGCATTAATGGCGCCTGTCGATTTCCCAAGATTCGGTTTGGTTGCCTATAAGATGGTTTGGAGTACTTGATTCTCAACACTCCCTGGTTTATTCGCAACTCTCATTTCCGGTGAACTTCATAGATTCTTTCTTCTTTGCGAAACGTTATTACTCGTTGTTAGTTGAATCCACCACTTTTCTCTTACCCTTCACACAACTTTAATCAATGGCTGGTTCTTTTTCTCGTGACAATCTTCCGACAGTGGCACCGGTTAACCCTCCGGTGATCGAAGGACTGTCCCCGGTGCTCGTGGATGGCGGTCGAAATGAGACCGAGAAGGTTCCATCAGTAGATGAAATTCTTCCTGCAGCTGGGAGCTTGGCGGCGGATTTCACCGCTGACGATGGAGATGACCCGGTAGATGAAGCCCTATTAATGGGGGAAGTGGGTATGACCCAGTTAGGGGAGTAAGGGCTCATACCATCTCATGATGATATCGTGCTAGCCCGATCGGAGGAGCGGGTCCACACCGATCATGCCGGGTACTGTGTATTTTATTCTTATCCTCTCAGATTGGGATTCAGGGTCCCCCTTCCCAACCTGGTAGTCGACCTTTGTCGATATTATAATGTGTGTCCGGGGCAACTCACCCTATCTCTGTACAAGCTCCTGGCAATGTTGCTGAAGGCATTATAACCTTTGCGAACATGAATGACAAAGCAAAGGAAAAAAACTCTCAAAATCCAAAAGGGTAGTAAGCATTATATATGTTAAAATGATCGTCCTACAAAGGCTAGATTGACCAAATACAAAAGACTAAGGACTACTCTCACTTCGAGTTCGAAATATCACTCTTACTCGACTACTGAGCTTAAGGGCTAGCTCAACTTGAGTTTGATAAATTCTCACTCGGGGACTATTTTTCAAGCCTAAGGGCCACCTAATTCTGAGTTCGGGATAACATTCTCACTCGCACATCAAACTAAAAGATTACCTTATTCCGAGTCCCGGTAAATAATGTCACTCAACTCTTATTTATCAAAAATAGCCTCAAGTCAAGTTCGAATGTCCAATCTGACCGTGAGTACAACCTCAAAGTGAATGCAAAAATTACTAGGCCTAAGAAGCATGGTCCTTATCGAATGAAGTTTCTTCACCCTCATATCTTCTCTACCAGATTTGCTCACATCCTCAGAATCATCATCGGGAAATGCTAGCTTTCGAGAATTTTTTTCCTCAGCCTTGGTGATCTCGAGTTCAACAGATATATCAAAACTTTGAACAAGTACCCTCCCTTCCCCCCCCCCCCCCCCCGAGAGCCTCCTAAAAGCCTTCTACTTTAAATGATTCATCATGCCCTTGGCCTGCTTGAGGGTGGCTTCGACATCAGCCTTGTATTAGGTCACAATAGACTGGACCTTAGCATTGGTCGTAGCCGCTTCATATCTAGCAACCTCAAGCTCTTTGGCCAGATTGGCTAAGTTAGACTCAAGCTCCTCGATTTTCTTAGCCTGGGAAAAGGCATCCTCTCTTTTAGATTGAAGCTGAGACTCGGCCAAATCCAGCTCTGCTTGGATGGCCTCGTTTTGTGCAGCCAGAAAATCCATGCACCCCTCGAACTCGAACTCTTCAGTCTCGGCTCATACTTTATCTATGTTCCCTTGGAGGCCCTTAATATGTGTGAGCCTCTATTGAACCTGCAGAAGTGGATCACTAGTTGTTATATCCGACTCTTCTTCACTATCATGAAAGGCTCAAAATACCTTCTTGGCCATCTCAGTATGCGCATCTCAAGCCGCCACAAGGTCTACTTGAAGCTTCTCACTAAGAAGCTTATAATTATTGCATTTCTCAATGAGGCCCTTGACCTTAGCCTTGCAGTCCTCTTTGATTTGAATAAAGGCCTCGTGATGCAGCACCGAAGTCGAGAAAGGAAAAAGATGTTAGAAACATCTAGAATCCAAAGTGATAAAGATATAGTCCAATGGCCCTTGAGTTTACTTGATTCATAGCATGCTCGGCCTCGTTGAACAAGAAACTAACTTCTACCGCATACATCTTGTCTTGGTCCTCTTCAGTGACCGAGAATCGGAGATAGCCAGACACCCTAGGGGGCAGAGAAACTTGGACGTATTTCGGGATTGGGAAGATAAGTGGCCGCTTACGCTTGAGATCAACACTGGGAGCCAGGATTTGGTTTGTCAGTTTAAAGCTCGAGGAAGCCTCACTCGAGCTCTTCCTCAGTAAATCCAAGTCACCTAGACCGGCGACATCTTCCACTTCAGAAAAATAGCCACCGAAATGATCTTTTGCTTGATGAACCTCTTCTCCGTGGCGAATCTCTATCTCCTGAGCATCCTTGATCAACGTATCAGAGAACTAAGGCAACGAGGAGGCATCTCTAATCTCCATTACCCCAGGTGAATCTTTTGGGGCACCGTCTTCATCATATGAAGCATCAAGCACGATTTCTACACCGACCTTGACTATTTTATCGGTAGCCTTCCCACAGGTGAGGCACCTTTCGCTATTTCTGACTCGATGGTTTTGTCAAGATAAAGCAAAGCGGTTTCAACTCTCGCCGAACCAGAAGTCCTCTAGGTTTCGGTGATAGTCCGCGCACGAGTCACCAGCATGGAGTCCTCTTTTCTTTCTTCCTATTCAGACTTATCCCTCAACTTTTTAACTGACTCCATGGTTTAGAGAATGAGCCTCTTTGATTTACGGGGTCTCCTCGCCAGTTTTTTTCTTTTTCGGGACCGGAGAACTCATTACCCCTTTCCTTTTATCCTCATTGGTCTATTTCGGAGAAGGAAATGGGGAAAGTTCCTCTTCTTCAGCAGAGGGAGAGCATCATTTCTATCTTTTCCTAGGCCTACAAAAGGGAAAAAGATGAATAAATACAACGCAAAGTCGGAATGGAAACCGTTCTAAGAAGAAAAATTACCATGGTTACGTGCCTCCCATTGGCCCTTTGATATTTCCATCCAGCCAACACTCAGAGTACGACCTCTATGACACCAGACCTTTGACCCATTGCTCGAGATTGGGGATCACCTCTGTAACGACTGCAACACAAAGGCTTAGATGAGGAAGGAAGATAAGAAGCAAAAATTCAAAGTTATACATTCAATGCGAAGCAATACTTACGATTCATGTTCCATTTTTCAGGGAACAACATGTCTTCGGCAGGAATTAGGTCAGAAGTCTTCACTCGGACAAATTTTCCCATCCAACCTCAGTCTAGGGCCTCGTCTATGCTCGAGAACAGGGTTTGGTGGCTCGGCGGTAAAGTGGATCATGTCCCCCACGATAAAGCTGGGGGTTGTAGAGACACATAAGATGATCATAAAAGGATGCACATTGATCTTGCTTGCAAAAAATTGGAAGAGGATCATGATCCTCTAGAACGACGGACGGGTTTGACCAAGAGTGATATTGTACCTCTTGCAAAAGGCGACAATGATAGAGTCTAAGGGACCTATCAGGAAGGGATAAGTGTATAAAATCATATACCCCTCCATATGAGTTGTGATAGATTCTTTGGGGTTAGGAACTAATATATCTTTGCCTACCAAGTTCCACTCCTCTTTAACATTCTCTAGGAGATCTTCTGTAATTGTTCATATGTACCTCGACATGGTTCACATCGAACCAGCGTTGAAGGTGTATTCTCCTTCTTGAAATTAGCAGCAATGGCGCACTTTCTAAGAATGAAATCCTCTCAGGGAGGATCTGCC
Source organism: Nicotiana noctiflora (assembly GCA_032618575.1). NCBI lineage: Eukaryota > Viridiplantae > Streptophyta > Magnoliopsida > Solanales > Solanaceae > Nicotiana > Nicotiana noctiflora. Next base: position 67,443 of record JASVEL010002797.1, read on the forward strand.
ACCAGTTGCTCACTGGCCGACCAAGAAAAAGAAGCAGTTTCTTTATGCAAAATAATTTTAGATGTTTTGACCATTTCTGTAAGCAAAGGAGAATATTAATTGAAATCCTTGTGTTTTGCAATGGAATACGTAAGGAAATTCAGAGCTCTGAAGAAGCCAGAGATTTTGGAAATGAGAGGGAAGAAAATTTGTAAGTAATGTTTGATAGATGAAGAAAGATGCATTTATAGGTTTAAGGTGACGGTTTAGTGTCGGTGATGGCTGACCATTGACTGACAAGCATTAAATGCCTAGAGAACTGTAGAGACGAGACATTCCAGTCACCTCTGTTTACGTCGCTATGCCTACGTCAGGATCAACCGAGAGAACGTTCGAAGAGTCAATTCGTTTCTTGTTATTGCACTACAAAAAATGAGGGGACTATTTGTATACGTTCAAAATCGAGCTTGCCTTGTTTTGTATGACTAACCGAAATTGGGGTGGCAAACTAAGACTCGACCTCGGTTATATCAGTCCATGATGGACTGGTAAGTTCATGGTTCAATGGCCAATCAAGATAGAGACCAACCGTAATCGAGACCAAAGCGAGAAAGAGATCGAGCGAGATTGAAAGAAGCCTGCTAGGTCGAATAACAAAAAGTCGAGATACCCGTAATGAGGCAAGGATCATGGTGAAAATCTGTGCACATATCGAGTCAACACCGGACATTTAGCCAATCATGGGATTTTCTTCTACAACTAAAATTATACTATAAATAGGATTCATCTACTACATAAAGAAAGTCATAATCATTTTGTAAGCATCACATTCACGCACAATCAAGCAATATACTATAATTTTTCTCATAAGCTCTCTCAAGTTCTGCTGTTTAGTTCATACTTTTTTAACATACTTTGTTATTTGAGGGCGATCTACTCGAGGGCCAAAGTTGCTCATCACGTTGGTTTGCTTTATTTTACTTTTAATTTCTTATATTAATTCTCATATTTATCGGTTTTTGCCAAGTGAAATTATATATTATTAAAAACTCATATAAATTTATTTATTGTTCAATTTCAAGGGTAAATAGAGATCACCTTTATTTGTTTTGTGTTAGAAGAGAGGTTTTTTCTTTTGAACCCCTTCAAATTAAGAGGTTCTATAGTATTTTTATACTTTCCTTTCGATATATTTCGCACCCAAAATATAACAATAGTAAATAGAGGAACTTTACAATTAAGCAAGCCTCAATTATCTTAGAAGAAAGGTTAATAGTCAAATCAGTAGCAGGAAAGAGGACGCAATTATTCCATTGGAAAAGGAAAAAACAAAAGATAATAAGGAAAAAGCAGGAAACTTCACTAATCCCAGTACACAACACAATAAAAGTAAAAGCAATTTTGAAAATCATATCCCTGTGCCTGTCCTTCCTTTGAAGCACATCTTTCTATGTTTGTGTTTCGCTTTCGGTATCGGGACAACGACACCAGCAAAGCTAAGTTCCCCAATTCCTACGTGTAACCGGGCCCCACCCCAACGCCTTCACTCTGTCAAATCTCTATTTGCTTTCTTATACTTTTCCTACATGTGACATGTTAGGCTATCGAAAATTTTATTTTGGGTTAGAATAAGGTATTTTTTTTGTCTTACATTATTATAGACCCAAAAATATAAAATTGATGTTCATAATTTTACAAGAAAAAAATAGTCTACATAATTACTATCAATCGTACAAGGCACGTAATAAAACTTCTCGCTAAAAACATATCGAAACAGAGAAGCTAGCTAGTACAACTAATATAGCTTTATTATCTTTTTTATTCTTAGCGTACTAAATTATTTAATCATGTTTTCTTTTTCTTTTTTTTCATTTTTCATTTTCCTTTTCCTTTTCCACCTCTTAAGTCCAGAATTATTTATGTTTTCTTTGCTAAGAGCCTATCGAACCATAATAAATACTTTCACTACATTCTTATTTATTCCATCCATCCCATTTTATGTGGCAAAATTTGAATTGCCACTAAATTTAACAAAAATAAAAAGATTTTTAAAACTTATTATCTAGAAGAAATTATATATACATTTTTGAATGATTATTAAATTTTCTTATTAAGAACACGAAAACCATAAGTCAATTTATTTCAAATCTTTGACAGCTACTATTCTTTTTGAAAATAGACAAAAAATATGTTACTACATAAATTGAAAGATAAAAAATAATATTTATGGATTTGAACTAAGTTTTAAACATTTGCATCATTATGTGTGTCATTTGACGTATACAATGATTTCGTTTATAAAACAACAAATTTTAAACAAATATGAAGGTGACCTCCTCTTAAGAGCATTGTTAAGTTTTTTCCCATGGTCAATCTAAACTAGATCGTTTTTTGACCACGTTGATTAGAAAATATAATTTTCAAATTACAACAAACTAATTGAATTGGTGGAAATAAACTCTCCATGTGGACCAATAACATGCTGACAGGTGTTACGATATGGCCGATCATTTCGAAAATTGTAGTTTAAGTTGGGAAAGTTGACCGGATGTTAACTTATATGCAAACGACCACGATTTGAATTTTGATGATTTTGTTAGCTCTATTGGGTGATATTGGACTTAGGAGTGTGCCCGGATTATGATTTGGAGGTCCGTAGTAGAATTAGGTTTGAAATGGCGAAAGTTAAATTTTTGAAAAGTTTGACTAGGGGTAGACCTTTGATGTTGGGATCTGTTTGGAATTTGCAAGTTGGAGTGGGTCGATCGTGTCATTTGTAACTTGTGTGAAAATTTAAGGTCAATCGGACGTAATTTGATAGGTTACAGCGTCGTTAGGAGAATTTGAAATTTCAAAGTACATGAGGCTTTAATCTATGCGTGCATCATGTTTTTGATATTGTTTGAGCTGATTTAAGGGTTTGACTAAGTTCCCATGGTGTTTTAAGATTTGTAGATACGTTCGGTTGAGGCCCCGAGGGTCTCGGGTTAAATTTGGGTGGTTAACCGATCAAGGTTTGAAGTTGAAGTATTGCTGAAGTTTGGCAACTGCTGGTGTAATCACACCTACGAAGTGCACACCACAGGTGCGAGCTCGCAGAAGCGAGAAAGGGGCCGCAGAAGCGGCTAGGAAGTAAATGGCCAGAGATCGTAGGTGCGAGGTTCCATCCGCACCTGCGAGGCTGCAAATACAGCGAAGTGGGTGCAAAAGTGGAGCGTGAAGGAGTTGAGGGGCCAAGGATTTTTCGCAAGAGCGAACACGTTCTTGCAAAAGCGTATCTGCAGACGCGGATGTGTGTGTGCATGTGCGGTAGCTGGGGAATTAAGTGACTTCCATAGAAGCGGAGATTTCACTGCAAAAACGGGACTACAGAAGCGGATTATGGACCGCAGGTGCGGTATGACTTGGCAGTACATATAAATGTTAGAGTTCACGATTTTGGCTTCATTTTAACATTTTGAACATGAAATTTGGCGATTTTTTAGAGAGGTTTCGAAGGATTCTTGAGGTAAGTCAATTGCGATTAAATTAATAATTATGTTTCCCCATTTATTTTCCCACCTAGTTGGTGTGTTTTTGAGGTGTAATTTGGGGATTGAGGCTAGGTATTTTGAGAGTTAATTTGGGGGATTTGAGTGGTGATTTACTATCGGATTTTGATGAATTTAGTATGAATAGACTCGTGGTCAGGGGGACTTTCGAGTTTTGTGACTTTTGTTGGATTTCGTGACATGGGCTTGGGGGCAGATTTTAGTTGATTTCGGATTTTGACTTATAATCTCATAATTTCTTATGAAATTGATTCCTTTAGCCATATTGCTTGTGTCATATTGTTTATGGTTAAATTCGAGGCATTTGGAGGCTAATTCGCGAAGCAAAGGCGTATTAGAGTAGATTTTTGCTCAGATTGAGGTAAGTAACGGTTCTAAATTTTGTTCTGAGGGTATGAAACCCTAGATTATGAGTTATGTGATTTATTTTGAGGTAATGCACATGTTAGGTAACGGGCGTGCACCGTAGGAATCATGACTTGGTGCATTCCATGGAACTATAATGTTGAATAACTTGTTGTTAGCCATATATTCTCCCTGTGTTATAGAGTTTTGACTGCAAATCATGTCATAAATCATGTTTAGGCTATGTGTTGATACTGTTGGGACCCGCAGAGGTCGTGTACTTATTGAATTATTTGCTAATTGATGTTCGTACTCAGTTATAGTTTTACCTGCGTACCATATCTCAGTCTCTTCTTGTTTCTTATTGATACATTATATCATCTCTATTTGGGATGATTTTTATGATTTTTGAGAGCTCGGGAGACTGGAGAGGTTGGTGACTGAGTTAGGGCCTGAGTGTCGAGCTGTGAGCGATATGTATATATATGGATCGGGTTGTACGTTGCAATGAGACTTAGGTCTGTATATAGATAGATTTGGTTGCACGATGCAACGGGCCCTATGGCTATATAATATTACGAGACCCGGATGCACGTCGCATCGATATAGCATTTGGACTGAAGGAGCCCCTTCGAAGCCTATACACCCTCAGTGAGTATAAGTACCTATTGAGGTCGAGTGTTGAGTGCTGAGTGCCAAGTACCGAGTCATGAGCTATTAAGAAAGATTGAGTGATTTTTTCTTTGAGAGTGATCTTGACTTTATTATTGTTGCACTTTGCTACAGTATACCTCTATCTGGAAGTTTTCTGAAAGATATTATTGTTTTTTGTACTTGAACTGATATGAGATAATTGCTTTGGCCTAATTTTTCAAACGTGAAAGCATGCCTATTTTCCTGTGTTGAGATTTTTGAAGTTGAACTGAACTTGGAGAGCTCGTCACAAATTTTAGTTCCTTATTTAGTGTTGTTACTCACTGAGTTGGTTGTACTCACGCTATACCCTGCACATCATGTGTAGATCTAGGTGTTTCTGGGCAAGGTAGGTGTTGATGTTTCGCAGCTGCCTAGCATTTGCAGTCCATGTTTCTTCTTCCTTATCTTTTCTTTTATTGTACTTAGATCTGTACTTTCATAGACATTACTCTTCTAAAATAGTGATGTATTGATGCTTATGAGCTCAGTGATACCACGATTTGAGAGTTTTCTGCATTTTTATTTTGGGTATTACCCCGTTTATGAGAATGTTTAACTTTTAGAACTACTATGACTCATTTTTGTTAACTGTTGAGAATATTTTTTAAATGTCAGCTTGCCTTGTACCACGTTAGGCTCCATCATGACAGGTTAGGTTTTAGGTCTTGACAAGCTAGTATCAAAGCATATGTTACATAGGTCTCACGAGTCATGATCATGTTTACTATTTTTGTTATTCTATTCTTCACGCATGCTGAGGACACATACTACAGGGTAGAATGGACAACCACCAGTACCACCAGCTAGGGTCGCGATAGGCTAAGGTCGCGGTAGAGGCCGCGGTAGAGGCAAAGGTGCAGCTCATACATCAGCTAGGGCAGCACCTGGAGATCTATCAGTTGCCCCAGTTCAGGAGCAGGTTCCAGTTGTGGCTGAGCCGGTGGGGCCAACTCAGGCACCAGCTATTCCCATTGTGATTCCAGACCTTTAGGAAGCCTTAGCTCAAATTCTGATTATGTGCACCAGTCTTGCTCAGGCAGTCTATGTTCCAGCCACAGCAACCACTTCTCAGGTCGGGGGATATACTCATACTCCCGCTGCTCACATACCAAAGCAGGTGATGCAAAGACTGCAGATACCGGGGGCACTTCCAGACCAGCCGGTTGTAGCTGCTCAAGCTCATATGGTTCCTGTTATGGCTTATTATGAGCAGTAGAGACTATAGAGGTTTGGGAGGCTCCAACCTTCATCTTTTATTGGGGCAGAGTCAGAGGTTGCCCAGAGTTTCTCGGACAAGTGTCAAAGGATTCTTCATACAAAGGCTATTTTGGAGACCAATAGGGTCTCGTTCACTACTTTTCGGTTCACTAGGGTTACCTTCAGATGGTGGGAGGCTTATGAGAGGTGTTGGCTGATCGGTGTAGTACTATTTACATGACAGAAATTCTTTGTACTCATCTTGGAGAAGTTCATGCCTCATTCTCACAGAGAGGAGCTGTGCAGACAGTTAGAGCAGTTTCGTCAAGATGAGATGTCTCCAGTACGAGATGAAGTTTTTTGGGTTGGCCAATCATGCAGTTTAGATGGTTCCCACTGCTAGGGAGAGGATCAAGAGGTTCGTTGATAGCCTCACATACCAACTGTGGTTGCTTATGACTAGAAAGAGGATATTTGGTGCTATATTTGATGAGGTTGTTGATATTACTCGACAAATAGAGTTGGTCTACAATTAGGAGCGGGGTAAGATGGAGGCTAAGAACACGTGGATCAGGTTGTTTCAGCGGTGCTCCTTCTTGGGGTTAGTTCTACCACGACAATGGTCTTTCTTACAAGAATGCTTAGATAGCTCGTCTGGTTCACCAAAGTCCATCATCCGGCTAGGGTTCTGATATTATCATTAGGGCCAATCATCTCTCAGTACCCCTCCAGCTCAAATTTCATCAAATGCTCCAACGATTTAGGGCTCATCTATGTCGGGTCCTTCTACCAGTTATCCCGGTGCTCGAGGCTCCTTTTAGTCCCCAACACCAGCATCAGGTTGCTACGAGTATGGAGAGTTAGGTCATATCAAAAGGTAGTGTCCCCGCCTCTGAGGTTTAACTCAGTAGAGGAGACAGCCTACGACTTCAGCACCATTTACTACACCACTCGCCTACCCACCTCAAGGTAGAGCTCAATCAGCTATCGGTGGCCCTAGAGTGGTAGGTCGATTAGGTGGAGACCATGCCTGATTCTATGCTCTTCTTGCCAGACCATATTCCATTGCTTGAGACACAGAGATCACAAGAATTGTCTCGGTATGCCACATGATTCCTCTATATTATTTGACCATAGTTTCACTTATTAATATGCATCACTGTATTTTATCATTATCTAGATATGCCATTTGAGTCCCTAGTTTTATCTGCTCATGTATCTATGCCGGTAGGTAATACTATTATCTTGGACCGTGTATATTGATCATGTGTAGTAACTATTGAGATATCGGAGACTAGAGTTAATCCCTTGTTTCCTTGTGTGCTTGATTTCGATGTGATCTTGGTATGGAGTGGTTGTGTCCATGTCATTAGGTTCTGGATTATCACATTGAGACCATGATGTTGGCAATGTCGGGGTTGCCATGGATTGAGTGGCGAGGTTCTCTAGACTATGTTCCCAGTAGAGTGATTTCCTACTTGAAGGCCCAGTGGATGGTTGGGAATGGTTGTTTATCTTACTTGGTCTTCATTAGGGATGTTGGTGCTAATACCCCTACTATTGATTTTGTTGCGGTGGAATAAAAATTTTCAGGTGTGTTTCCTGCAGATATGCTGGGTATGGCATCTAACAGGGATATTAACTTTGATATTGACTTGTTGCAGCCCATTTCTATTCTTCTATACCGTATGGCATCAACTGAGTTGAAGGATTTGAAGTAGCAGCTTCAACAACTCCTTGATAAGGAGTTTATTAGGCCTATTATGTCACCTTGGGTGCACCGTTCTGTTTGTGGACACGAAGGATAGTGTTATGAGAATGTGCAGTGATTACAAGTAGTTGAACAGAGTTACAATCAAGAACAAGTATCATTTTCCATGTATTTATGATCTATTTGACCAGCTTCAGGGAGTAAGAGTGTTCTCCAAGATTGATTTGAGGTCTGGGTATCACCAGTTGAAGATTCGGGACTCGGATATTCTAAAGATAGCATTCAGGACCTATTATGGACATTATGAGTTCCTAGTAATGTCTTTTAGGCTGACCAATGCCCCAACAACATTCATGCAACTGTTGAACAGTGTATTTCATCCTTATATTGCCTCGTTTGTCATAGTATTCAATGATGATATCCTGGTGAACTTTCGTAGCTTGGAGGAGCACGCCCAATATTTAAGGATTGTGCTGCAGCAGTTGAGGGGAGAGAAGATTATGCCAAGTTCTGAAACTGTGAGTTTTGGCTCGATTTAGTACCATTTATGGGGCATGTGGTGTCTGGTAAGGTGCAAAGAAGATAGAGGCGGTTCAAAGTTGGTCTATGCCATCCTCATCCACGGAGATTTAGAGCTTTCTTGGTTAGGCCTATTATTATCACCACTTTGTGTAGGGTTTCTCATCTATTGCATCACCATTGACTAAATTGACACAAAAGGGTGCTTCTTTCAAGCGGTTGGATGAGTGTGAGGAGAGCTTTCAGAAGCTCAAGACTGTTTTGACCACAACTCTAGTTCTAATTCTACCTTCAGCTTCTAGTTCTTATACAATGTATTATGATGCTTCTCGGATTGGTATTGGATGTTTCTTGATGCAGGAGGGCATAGTGATTGATTATACTTTGCGTCAGTTAAAGCCTCATGAGAAGAACTACCCCATTCATGATCTGGAGTTGGTTTCCATTATTCGTGCATTAAATATCAGGAAGCTCTAAGAGTATGGTGTTTCGTGTGAGGTATTTATAGATCATCAAAGCCTCCAACACTGGTTCAAATAGAAGGATCTTAATTTGATGTAGTGGAGATGGTTGGAGCTACTAAAGGACTATGATATTACTATTTCTGTATCATCCAAGGAGGGCCAATATGGTGGGTGATGCTCTGAGTAGGAAGGCAGTGAGAATGAGTAGCCTAGGACTCATTCTTTTTGGCGAGAGACCTCTTGTAGTTGATGTTCAGAACTAGGCTAACTAGTTCATGAGATTAGATGTATCATAGCTCGATCTTCGTTATTTGATCCCATCATAGCGCATCAACATGATGATCCTTATTTGTTTGTCCTCGATGACCAGGTTCAAAATGGTGATGCTAGAGATGTGACTATTTGAGATGATGGGGTACTAAGGATGCAGGGTCAGATGTGTTCCCAATGTTTATGGGCTACGGGAGTTGATTCTTGAGGAGGCCCACAACTCGTGGTATTCCACTCATCCACGTGCCGTGAAGATGTACTAGGACTTGAGGCAACACTATTGTTGGAGGAGAATAAAGAAAGATAGAGTAGGGTATGTAGCTCGGTATCTTAATTGTCAGAGGTAAAATATGAGCATCAGAGACCAGGTGGATTACTTCAGAGGATAGAGGTTCTAGAGTGGAAGTGGGACGGGATTATGATGGATTTCGTAGTTGGGCTCCCATAGACTTCGAGGAAGTTTGATGCTATTTGGATGATTGTGGATCGGCTGACCAAGTCTATGAATTTCATTGTAGTTTGCCTACTTATTATTTAGAGTGGTTGGCCGAGATCTATATCCAAGAGATTATGCACCATCACGGTGTTGCAATTTCCACCATTTTAGATAGAGTCACACACTTTACATAGTAGTTTTGGAGAGCCAGTCGGCGAGACTTGGGCACTCAGTTTGATTTGAGTAAAACATTTCACCCTTAGAAGGATGGATAGTCCGAGTGCACTATTCAGATATTGGAGGATATGCTACACGTGTGTGTTATTGATTTTGGGGGTTCTTGGGATCATGTACTGCCGCTCGCGGAGTTTGCCTACAAAAGTAGTTACCAGTCAAGCATTTAGATGGCTTTGTATTATGCCTTGTATAATAGACAATGTAGATCTCCAGTGGGTCGGTCTGAGTCGGGTAAGTCTAGGCTATTGGATAATGACTTGGTCCAGGATGCATTGGATAAGGTTAAATTGATTTAGGAGTGGCTTCGCACGGCACGGTCTAGCCATAAGAGTTATGTTGACAGGAAGGTCCATGATGTGTCTTACATAGTTGGTGAGAAGGTTATACTGAAGGTTTCACCCATGAAGGGTGTTATGAGGTTCGAGAAGAAGGGAAATTTGAGCCTTAATTGGGTCGTTTGAGGTACTTTAGAAGATAGGAAGGTGGCTTACAAGCTTTCCTTGCCACCTACTATGTCAAGTGTAGATCCAGTATTTCATGTTTCTATGCTCTAGAAGTATGTCGGTGATCCATCTCATGTTTTGGATTTCAGCATAGTTCAAATGGATGGTGATTTGACATATGATGTGGAGTCGGCGACCATTTTGACTCGTCAACTTCGAAAGTTGAGGTCAATAGATATAGCTTCAGTAAAGGCATAGTGGAGAGGTCAGCCCGTTGAGGAGGCTACTTGAGAAACCAAGTAGGAGATGCGGAGTAGATATCCGTACCTATTTGTGACTCCATGTATATTTCTAGACTCGTTCGAGGATGAAAGCTTGTTTAAGGGGGGAGGATGTAACGACCGAGTTGGTCTGCTACTTTTTACACTTTATGTGCTTTATAGCTGTTATATGACTTACCGACTTAAATGGTTCGGGTCCAGAGAGATTTCGGAATGAATTAAGGCACTTAGTCTCATAACTGAAAGCTTAAATTGAAAAAGTTCATTGGATGTTGACTCATGTGTAAACGACCCTGGATTTGAATTTTAATGGTTCTGTTAGCTCGGTTGGGTGATTTTTGACATAGAAGTGTGTCCGAATGGTGATTTGGAGGTCTGTAGTGGAATTAGGCTTGAAATGGTTAAAGTTAAATTTTTTGGAAGTTTGACTGGGAGTGGACATTTTGATATCGGGGTTGGATTGGGATACTAGAAGTTGGAGTAGGTATGCGGTGTCATTTGTGACGTGTGTTCAAAATTTGAGGTCAATCATACGTGATTTGTTAGGCTACGACGTCATTTGCAGAATTTTAAATTTCAAAGTTCATTAGGCTTGGATATATTTGTGAATCGTGTGTTTGATGTTGTTTGAGGTGATTTGAAGGATAGACTAAGTTTCCATGGTGTTTGAACACTTGTGGATATGTTCGGTTGAGGTCCCGGGGCCTCGGGTATGAATTCGGGTGGTTAATAGATCCAGGTTTGAAGTTAAAGGATTGCTGAAGTTTGGCAACTGCTGGTGTAATCACGCCTGCATAGTGGGCACTGCAGATGCAAGCTCATAGAAGCGAGAAAGGGTCCGCAGAAATGGTCAAGAAAGAAATGGGTAGAGGTCACAGGTGTGAGGTTCCTTCAATACTGCAAGGTTGCAAATGCGACAAAGTAGGTATAGAAGCGGAGCGTGAAGGAGTTAAGGGGCCAGGGATTTTTTGCAGGGGTGGACATGTAGTCACAGAAGCATTTCTACATAAGTGAATATGTGTTCACAGGTGTGGTAGTTGGGGAATTATGTAACTTCCGCAGAAGTAGAGATTTCACCGCAGAAGCCGATTTTGGATTGCACGTGCGATTTGACTGCGCAAAACATATAAGTGCTAGGGTTTGCGATTTTGGCTTCTTTTAACATTTTGACCTTGGAATTTGACGATATTTGACAAAGATTTCGAAGGGATTCTTAATGTAATTCAGATGTGGTTAAATTTCTTCAGTAATTATGTTTTCCCATTGGTTTTCCCACCTAGTTGGTGTGTTTTGAGGTGTAATTTGGGTGTTTGAGGCTAGGGAATTGGAGAGTTGATTTAGGGGATTTAAGTGGCAATATGGTGTCGTATTTTAATGAATTTTGTATGAATAGACTCGTGGTGAAATGGGCTTTCGAATTTTGTGACTTTTGTTTGATTTTGAGATGTTAGACTGGGGGCCGACTTTTAGTCGATTTTGGATTTCGACTTATAATCTCATAATTTCTTGTGGAATTGATTCCCTTAGCCCGTATTGATTGTATCATTTTTTGTGGTAGATTTGAGGCATTTGGAGGCCGATTCGCGATGCAAAGGAGTGTTGGAGTAGAGTTTTGATCGGATTGATCTAAGTAATAGTTCTAAATCTAGGTCTAAGGGTATGAAACTCCAAATTGTAAGTTATGTGATTGGTTTCATGGTGACGCACATGCTAGGTGATGGGCGTGTGGGCGTGCACCGTAGGAATTATGAATTGTAGTTGAATATCTTTTTGTTAGCTATGTGATCTTCCTGTATAAAAGAAATTTGACTGCAAATCATGTTAGAGATCATGTTTAGGTTCTGTGTTGATATTGTTGGAACCCGTAGAGGTCGTTTGCTAGTTGAATTATTTGCAAATTGTTGTCTTGTACTCAGTCACAGTTTTATTTGTGTATCTAGGTATGATGAATTCGGGAGAATTCTTCTCCCGCCATTGAGGCCTACTCGGAATATCGAGATGACACCTCGAGGCTGCAAGATCAGGATCTGGCCCTCTATCTCGAGGTAATTCACGGTCCTACAGTGGTCTCGAGACTTAGGGGTCCACCCGTGACCCAACGAAGAATTGCGAAGATGAGCAACTCTCGAGCAACTGTCGATTGAAGGAGCTTGAGTGGACCTATGCTGAAGAGAAACCAGGCCCCGATAAAACAACGGTCGGTATAACCTTATAAGGTGATCAAAGTGAACTCTATCTCAGCCTTATCAGTAAAATATCTCATCGACTGCACTATCCTCCAGAAGAAGGGATGAACCTGAGCCAACGTTACTTGGTACCTTCTACACAAATCAAGCACAACTTGGTTAGGGGGACCTGGTGCAAGAACGCAAGTATACATGCTCAAAGCCCTCAACCTATATTTTGACACTATCCTCAGGTGAAGGTACTTGCAGAATCATACATTCCCCCCCCCCCCCCACCCGCACTCTCTCTTGATCACCCTAAGATCCTCCTCTCTCACAGGCGAGACAATCCTCCACACAAGCGCCTGATAGCCAGGAGGTTTTTCCTAGCATGAAAACCTTGTTCGAGGTAGCATACCCGGGGTCTCGTTCTCACGACATCGGTAGAAGATCGCTAGTGCCAACCAAATGAGGAACACAAGAAGAGGCCCCCTTCGCTGAGGATAAGATGTCAAGGCATCTGCTATAGCCACAACAAAATAAGGAGAAGAAGGGAAGATCCGGGCAAGAACTCTCTAAAGCAAAGAAATTAAGCAACTCGCACAAAGCACCAGGCTTTGTAAAGGAGATAGGTTTTAAAAGCAACTACAAAATCACCGCTAGAAGAGCGGACAGATAAATATATAGAGGCCAGAAAACAACTACTTAATTGCCCAAAGATGGCCAATAAATTTTGGTCGCGTTAAACATCTTCTTCTCCTTAACGAGTGCACCGGCATGACCATCTCGGGCTCTCACACGACTCACAGAACCAAGAGACCTCGAGAAACCCTAGATACCAAGAATATCAATTTGGAGGAGCCATTGACTCGACCTCGGGGCATGGCTAGCCTCCGGGCCCCCGACCTGTCCTGTAGGAAAGCAATATAGGGACAATGCCCGATGCTCGGTAGCAAAAGAAAGTAAAAAGGGGAAAAGGAAGAGGGAAAGCAATAAGAAGAACTAGCGGAATGAAAGTTCCTTTCATGCTTTAACATAAAAAGAAGTGTTTTTTTATACACTATCAGTCTCTCGGGAAAGAAAGCACATAAAACAATAAGAGGGAATACAAAAGAGAGGCTTGAAGACTATACCTCACCGCTATCATCTTCACCCCCATCAGAGACAATCAAAATCGCCAATCTTGCCTCTGCCTCACGAGCCTCCTTTAGATCGGTGGATAGCTTGAAGCCCCTAGCCTCGAGTTCTTCCAAGACTTTGTTCTTCGACTTTGCTTTCACATGCTCGACAGCCTGGACCAGCTTCTGCCCAGCCGCCAGAGATACGTTGCAAACCATTCCTTACGTCAAAGCCGCATCCTCCCTATAAGCAGCGGCATCTCTCTCAACCCCCAACTTAGCCTCGGTCAATTCGCTGGCCACAGCCTCGCCCCACTCCATCAGCCTGGAGATCTCTACCTCCAACAGATCCGCAAGCCACTCTGCTCAGACTACAGCTAAAGGCAGGGCGATGGTTATAAGAATAACCGAACATGTGTGGAATCTGAGTTGAAAATTGGGTTCAAGCAAGGTAGAGTACCTGAGCAGCAAGAATGGCTTTCTCTCGAAGATCCACCTCCAAAGAAACCCGAAGCTCTGCCAACTCTTTCTTCCCACGAGCTTCATGGGCATCCAAGTCTTGAAGTTTCAATGCAATGGCATCGTGCTCCTTCTCACGAAGCCGGAGGATAGCATGATCATACGCCTCTTTACTTGGTGACGCAACCAAAAAATTAAGAGATATGATTAATAATTCTCGAAAACGAAAAAGGAATACACAAAAAAGAACTATTACTTGCTGTAGGAAGCTCTCTGCCTCTTTAACGACACTATCAATGTCAGCTTCGTTAGTCACTCCATCAATGATGTTAGCAAATAAACCTCCCTCTTTGAAAGGAGTACCGTCCAAGAAACTAATCATCCCTTCACCATCCCTCAACTCTCTCGATGAGACCTGGTATTTCTGAATAAGACCGTCAATGCTGTCAATCTCTCAAAATAATAGGCCATGACCTTGGAAGGTCCCGAATTTCGAACCGTTGGGCCCAACGGTCCTATTAGTAGGAGCCGCATCAGATTTTATTGCAAAGCTCGAAGCCATGGCAACATTCTCTTTGGGAACCCCCGACCCTTTAGCCCTGTCGCACCAACCTGTCAAAAACTCAGAAGCCTCCGATTGGGGTATGTGAAAATCCCTCGCACTGGACCTTATCCTCATCTTCAACAAACTTCTATCCTCATCCTCCCCTCAGTGTCACGATTTGACCCAATACTAGAGCAATGGTTTCATCAGGATGAGCAATGGCTGCCTTGTCTTTCCTCTTCTTGTTCATATCGGTCCCCAAGGCCTCCGCTTCGCCATCGGGGGCTAGCCTCATCTACATATTCTCTTCGAGAGCTGCACTACCACAAAAAACACAACACATTGCCACTTAGAGTTAAAAAATAAGCACGAAAAAAGGAGGCACAAGTAGTAAAGAAGCCTCATCATGGTTCTTACCCAACTAGTGCTTTTTGGACATGACAGTCCAGGACCGGAGACGATACAGAATCCTTGCATCCAAATGCCCGATCCATCCTGCAAAGTCTGGGACAACCCCGGGATACCAAGCTACTGCTGGAGAAAGCGCAAAAGGGATTATTGTGACAAGTAAAAGAATAATTGAGAAATGGCTAAAGGAAAAGTTCACTCAAATTAATCATTCCATCGCTCTGGAAAGGGCATCCTCCAGGTTGGGATGATAACTGAGGTCCTCACTCGAACGAATCTTCTCATCCATCCCCAGTCCTTACCCTCATCAATGCTCGTGAAGAAAGATTATTTGGCCCGATGTCGAAGCTTAATGAAGCCTCGGTACAACCATGGGTGCTATAACCTGATCAGATGGCTGAGGGTAAAGACCTCAATCGTAACTCCTTCTGTAAAATGCTTGAGCATCAACACGATCTTCCATAAGGACGAGTAGATTTGACCAAGAGTCACCCTATATTGAGATTAATAATTAAGGATAACATGGTCGATTTCCAATGGATGGGATATAACTGATTTACCAGGACCCAAGGTGAATGGGTACGCATACACATAGAGAAAGCCATCCTTAAAGTCAGTAATATTGTCGCGATAGTCAGGAATTTCCACTTTCACTGCCTCACCACATCGGCATCCTCCTTCACATTTTTGACATTGGTCACGATGCTGATATATTGGGATACATGCTCATACCGACCCGATGTGGACGAGGGAGTTTCTATGTAGAAATCGTTCGACGTATTAATATTGGGGGGAGGGTAATATCTTCAAAGTAGGAGCTAATTTATTCTCCCCCTCAGGAGATCGAGACAATGATAGAGTGTCACCCCGGCGATGAATCGTTCTAGAAGTCCTGGCCATAGCAGATGGTAAGACCTTTTCCGTAAGAAGAATAAAAAAATATGAAAGTGTCAAATTGGAAAATTCTAGGTTAAAATCCTAAGAAATGGAGGAGGATGGGGAGTATCTAGAAACTGGAATATTTATAGCAACCACGAGAATCAGAAGAGGCAAACCTACGATGGTTCGTGAACTTGTCGACTATCGTATTTGACGGCTGCCCTATAGGGTTCCTTTGGGACATAGAAATTAATGGTCTTAGATGGTTGACGTCATAACAATGATGGCCTCTAAATGACAATTCAGTATTGTTTCCTATCACTCCGATCAAGGAAACGTAGAGACTATTTGTGTATAGTGAAATCAGGAGAATGCATCTCCTACCATTAAGGCCTGCTCGAAATATCGAGATGACACCTCGAGGCTGAGAGATCAGGATCTGGCTCTCTATCTCGAGGGTCATTCACGGTCCTATAGTGGTGTCGAGACTCAGGGTTCTGCCCGTGACCCGACGAAGAATTGCAAAGATGGGGAACTCTCGAGACGAGCAGTTAGAGTCAATAGGCCATAGCACCACGCCATGCCTAGCCGTCCCATCCCCGCACCCTTACATTTAATACACCATGTATCATGACACATTCCCCCGCCTATATAAGGGGAACCCATACTGCTTTATAGGGTTGGTTGTTGCTTCACTTCTCCACAAACACAATAATATTTCTCTCTATCTCTCTCTCTCTCTCCCTCCCTCTCTATCTCTCTCTCTCTCTCTTTCTTCCAAATTGTCTATCTTCTTCGACCTCGAGGTCACCTTATCACTTTATCGCTTTCTCATTTGTTCTTCATTACTTTGATCAAAATTGATGATATAGAGCTTTGCTTAGCTATAATTTACTTGTTATCCCCTTCTCGATTACACTCAATAGCCCGAGATAGGCTCAAACCTCAGCCCCGAGATATCTACTAGCTTCGCGCCCGGGCAACAGCCCTTTACTGGTTCAATTACTACTTTGCTTAACTTGATTCATATTATTTTGCCTCACGCTTTAACACTAACTGCCCTAACAAACTAGCTCGGGAATAGATCATATAGTTTTAGAATCTTGTTTACAAATCTCATTATTGTTACCATTTTTAGGGTAAACAGTATCATATCTCAGTCTCTTCTCGTTTCTTGTTGATACATTATATCATCTCTGTCTGGGATGATTTTTATTCTTTTTGAGAGACTAGAGAGGTTGGAAACCATGTAGACTCCTGAGTGCCGAGCTGCGAGCGATATGTGTGTGTATTAGCGATATGTGTGTGTGTATATATATATATATATATATATATATATATACACACACACACATCAGATTGCACGCCGCAATGTGCCTTAGGGCTGTATATATATAGATCAGATTGCATGCCGCAATGAGCCTTAGGGCTGTATATATATGGATCGGGCTGTACACCGCAATGAGCCTTAGGGCTGTATACATATGGATCGGGTTGCACGTCGTAATGGGCCCTATGGCTATATATATATTACAGGATTAGGTTGCATTCTGCAGTTATATAGCGTTTGTGCCCCTATGGAGTTTTTGCACCCTTAGTGACCGTAAGTACCTTGAGTACGAGTGATGAGTGCTCAGTTATTGAGAAAGATTGATTGATTGTTGCTCTGAGAGAGTGCTTACATCTTCATTATTGTTGCACTTAGCTATCGTATACCTATGTCTGGAAGTTTTCTGAAAGATGTTATGTTCTGTTTTACTTGAATTGATATGAGATAAGTGATTTGGCCTAAATTGTCAAACTTGAAAGCATGCATATTTCCTATGTTGATATTTCTAACGTTGAACTAAAATTGCAGAGCCTGTCACTAGTTTTAATTCTTTATTTAGTATTGTTACTTACTGATTTGGTTGCACTCATGGTACACCCTACACTTTGTGTGTAGATCCAGGTATTTCTGGATACGGTGGGTGTTGATATTTCGCACAGTTAATCGTTGGAGACTTCAAAGTAGATGCCCAACATTCGTAGTCCTTGTTTCTCCTTCCTTATCTTTTCTTTTATTGTATTTAGATCTAAACTTTCATAGAAATTACTTTTCTAGACTGTTGATATATAGATGTTTATGAGCTTAGTGACAGCAAGACGTGGAAGTTTTCCGCATTTGAGTTTTGGGTTTTTACCCAGCTTATGAGAATTTTTGACATTTAAAACTACTATGACTATTTTTTGTTTAATATTGAGAAAATTTCAAAATGTTGGCTTACCTAGTACCACATTAGGCACAATCACGATAGGTTAAGGTTGTGGGTTGTGACAACAGGTGGCATGAGTACGAGGATAAAATGCCTAATAGATTGAAATGAGAAAACGAGTATGGAGTGGATAGTTAAGGATACTAGAAGCAATGGAAGAGGAAGATCATTAATACCCATGAATATGGAAAGAAATATGCACAATTCACGATTATCCGCGGTTGGACGTTAACTGCTACGAATCACCTATGTAATAGGTAATCAATGTTCTAAATACTAGTAGCAAGCATGAATTAAATAGAGCGAAGCAATTACAAGTTGTACCCTTATAAAAATTATCTTACCATATCTTGTATCCCCATCAAGAAAATCAGAACGTAATACTATAAATTGTAAATAATATTACTACTCTCTGCAATCGAAATTTTTTATTCTTTCCTATTGGAAGAAAGCTGTGACTATTAATAAGATTTCTTTTGCCTCATTCTTTCAGTCTTGCTTTCCATTATTTTACTTTTTTATATTATGAAAAGTGAAGTAAAATTAGTCATTAAAAACCCAAATTATTGTTTATTTTAATCATAACACTCGGCAATAAAATAAAAAATAATCAAATTTGCAAGATGACTTGAAATAATTTATTGCGCAGTAGATCGGTGAAGCTTTACGAGCTTCTACGAGTGGATTGCCAAGTGTTTTTTAGGTTCCATCACCAATTAATACAACTATGAAAATTCTTTATTCAAGGCTCTAATACTCCATAATTGGAGATATTCCTAACAACTTTAGAGTTGGAGGGTAAAGTACGACAAATAATTCTAATTTATAAAATTTAGTACTAACCTGTAACGACCTGACCGATTGTTTTGTATATTAGAGCCATGTCTTCACTTTTGAAGCTTCTCATATGTGTAATTGTGGTTTTATGACTTGCGGGGATAGTTAGTTTCATTTCGAAGAGGTTTTGAGTTGATTTTGGACCCTTTGGTTTTCGATTTAGAAGCTTAAGTTAGAAATATTGATTGAGATTTCACTTTTGTAACAAACGGTATTTTTCTGGATCTAATAGGTTTTTATTATAGTTTTGCACTTTGGCGTATGCCCGGAATTGAATTCGGAGGTCCGTAGGTTGATTTGACTTATTTTGTCAAAAGTTGGTAGTTCGGGGTTAAGGAATTTCCTTAAGTTTGACAACATGTTGACTTCAGGGCTATTGGGTTCGAAATTTTTATTTGGCAACTTGTAATAGTTCCATTTTGTCATTTGGAACTTATCACCATAATTTGGTGTCATTCCAAGTCGGTTTGATTAGAATAAGATCATTTGTTGTGATTTTAGAGATTCTTGAGTTTCCTTTTGCATTTCATACATTTTAATGTCCGATTTGTGGTTTCGATTATTATTTTAGTGTTTTGATTATGCGACAAAGTTCAAATGATATTCTTAGACTTGTATGGATATTTGGTGTGGAGCCCCGAGTGTTTAAATGGGTTTCAAACGTGTTTCGAATTAGTTTGAGCTCGTTCTAGATTGTCGGTATGTAAATGCGGACACCAACATCGCAATTGCGAAGTAGATAGAAAGGGCTGAGGGATCACATTTGTGATTCCTTACTTGCATTTGCAAAGTATAGACTCAGGATGGATAGTTCACAATTACGATGATTTGGTCGCATTCGCGAAAGGGACGGACTTGTCATGATCCAAACCGAAGGGACGCGACGGGCACCCCGTGCCTTACTCAACTGAGTACCAACATAACGTATCTTTCTTATCATACCATCGTGGGTAAGTGGGCCATAAGCTCCATCAAGAGATAACCATAATAAAACATAAGGGAATACTAGACATTGGACGACCTAACATGATACACAAACATATACTTATGACATGATCATTCGTATACTAAAACCATTTTCCTACAAGGCCATACAGGTATCCATATAGATGACATTTGTCTACAAAAAGAGTACATAAACGTCACATAGGTTGGGATAGGGCCCAGCCACCAATCAATACATGTCCAAATCATACTGACTAAATATGCAACGCCGGAACCAATGGAGTGCAAAAATACCTTCCCCTAAACTGATAGCCGATTAGAAGGATTTTCATATATCGGGACCTGAAGGCATGAAATACACTGTCCCTGGGTAAAAGGGATGTCAGTATAAATAAAGTGCCGAGTATGTAGGTATGAAAAGTAGTATATATAAGACATGAAAGAAACATGGAGTAAATGACTCAACTTGCAAGGCTGAATAGCTCTCTAAATCATGAAACAATTATAATGACATTCATATGCGTATAAATGTCATATTAGGCATAAGTATATGTGTACATAACATCATCAAGCCTCTGAGAGTATCCCATCATATCATCTCGGCATGTATGGCCAAAATCATCAATACTGATCGGGTTGTGGTGCGTATAAAATGCTATAACCTTTCCATATACCTCATATACATATAATATATGCGTATACAATGTCATCTAATCCCAAGTCAATGTACATGTATAATTGAATACAATGCATAAACAATAAGTCAATAAGATCTGCCAGAATGTCATAAGAGTACTATGCCTCCGCTTAATATCATGAAATAAACATTATCAAATTATGTGTTATCTGAGACCCATGAACAAACTTAATAACAAGACACGCGGGGAATCTAGAACATAGGCACCGCCAGTATTTATATAAATCATTTATGAAAGTTCTGTGTTTGCTCGTTTTGTTTATCTCATATGGATCATGTCAAAAGAAAAAAAAGGATAGACTTAACATACCTTAACTCCATTGATTCCTTAATACCTTCCGAGCCATTCTTCAAACAAATCAACTCAATCTACCATAGCATAAGAAGATTCAAATCAGTGCCAAGTGAAGGTTAAGTCCGCAACTTAAACTAGTTGCTCATTTATCTAAATTTGGGAAGCATCTCCCTTGCAACAAGGACGTCCTCCAATACCATATACCAATAAAAACAACTAGAGCAATACAATAAGAAATTCAAGAAAAACCTAACTACAATTTGTGACCTTTAATACAAAAAAAACCTCAAATATATCATAACACACCCAATCAACAAGTTATCAAGTAGCCTAAAATTGTGACGACGAGCGAATATCCCACTACCATAACACATTATCCATGCCATTTATCCTTCCAAACTTAATAAATTAGCTGCACAATAGGCCCACATGAGTGGACTATAAAACAGTCCACACAAAGTAAAATAAATTGAACTCACGTTTTTCGGTTACCGTCACGTGAGTTCTAACTATTAGGAATCAAATTTCTCAATCTTCCTTGGTATTTAAAATCTTAAATACAGAAGTAGAAATTTTATTAACTATAACGTAACTTCCAAAACTCAAACTACAAAGAAAAAGAGAGGCGATATAACAATACTTACGTCATAGGGATTGTTCTAATGGTATTGCTTCTTGATATCGTATAACGGATAATATTCTTTGAAAGCCTTCTAGTGATATTAAGCATACGTTTATGGGGTTATATGGTCTTTTATATGAAAAATGAAGAGGAAGATGATTTAAAACCAATATATATTAACTTTTAAAAAGTCAAAGAGGTGCTAGCTTGGCATCCTAGCATTGACTCTTCTTCTGATACTTATATATTTTTATCCAGATGTTATATAAATGAAAAGTTAAGAGCGTTGGATACTACATCCCAAAAAAATCAATTAGGTATATAATACGTCCTAAGGAGACCTCATATTACACACGAAATGTATTTCTCAAAAAGCTTCAGTGACATACCAACTTGTCACCTATGTAGTCTGTGCAGTGTTGCGAAACTATAAATATCTCTCTATTCCGATGTTATACCGTTTAAAAGATTAATGAGTTAGAAATTAAAACTAGTATATATTCAAATTTATATGTGGATCATCCTGTAATTCTGAGTATATTGGGAGAAAATCTCCACTACATTTGACCTAATGTATAACACATTTATGAATGTAACACATTTATGAATGTAACTTGTGAGGACCTCCATATCATGTTAAATACCCTAGACTCACTCCAAAAGTACATGTTATAACATTCCCAAAACCTATCGACATTCGATGAAACTTATTTTCTTAATTCTTTTAGCTTCTAAGCCTTTAAATCCTCTTGGTACTTGTTATTCATGACCTTAAAGATATGTAACCTCCAAAGTAAAATGGTTAACTTACTTTATGTACTTTTAAATATGATCTCATATTTTATCTTACATCAATTGACTTATGACGTACTCTCACAAACGAAAATATAAGGTGTAACAGGACTTCGCAAATACGAAGTTCGTGTCGCATTTGTGACTTCCCCTGGGCTTTGTAGGTCTAACATCTGTGATGGAATGTTCACATTTGTGAGGGTTTGCAATTTCTAACCCGTGGTCGCATTAGTGACGTCTACACCGGAACATAAGGCTGAAAAATGGGACTTAGTCTCATTTTAATATTTGTAAATCCTTGACTCGGTAGGAGGCAATTTGGAGGAGGGATTTCCGCATACAATTATTATTTAAGTGATTTTGATCAATTTTAAAATATATTACATGATTATGTATGAGATTTAACATCAAATTCATGACATTCTAAGAGAAGGTTTGGGAAATGTTCTCTATGCTTAAAAAAAATAAATTTTGAGATTTGAGAGTCGATTTTGAATAGGATATGAAACAAAACATATATATGAACTCGTAGGATTATGGGTAGTCGAGATCTACCCTTGAACTCAGGTTTTGACCTGTTGGGCCCGGGGTTGACCTTTGTTGACATTTGGAGAATTGTATAAAGATCTTAGATTTATTAATCAAAATTTGTTTCTCTTGCAATGTTTGATGATATTAAGTTGTTTTATTATATTTGAGTTGTGTTGAGGCATATTTTAACGAAAATGCCATTTTTGAGTTTTGACTAGGCCTAGTTGAGATAAGTGTCTTGTCTGACTTTTTGTGAGGGAAACTATCCCGCAAAATTTAGTTAAATTGCATTATTTGAATTACGTGGATGATGTGTACATGAGGTGGCGAGTGTGTACATGACCTTATATCTGAAAAATGACTGATTTTGACTGTTAGGTTACTTATATGCATGTAATTTTAGTAGTTATTACTTGTTACATCTTTTGTTGTTGAGTTCATTCTTATATGCTTTAATTGTAGGTTTTATTACATGGTCTATTTTTCATTGTCAGGTTTAATATTATATGATTTAATTATAGTTGTTATTACATATTCTATCTTTCATTGTCGAGTTTGCTATTATATGTCTTAATTGAAGTTGCTAACATATGTTCTACCTTTAATTGTCGGGTTTGCTCTTCTATGCATTTATTTGAGGTTGTTTCATTGTTGAGTTTATTTTTATGTATTAAATCAAAGTTGTCGCCATTGAGAGCTATTAATATGTTCTAATTGAAGTTGTTGTTTTATGGGATATACTTCATTTGAATTATTTCCGGGTTGATTTTGTTGTTATTGAGATTCTTGTGCACATTGTGGTTGAACCATGGGCTATGATTTGTGGGATGACATTGGTATTGTTGATTTTAGAAATGTTGTGGCATATGGATGCGAGTTGATTATTGTGTTGTGATATTTGATGAGCATGCAACTGTATAAGAGTGGTGATTATGTGCACGCAGCGAGTCAAGGTGGGATTTATGTGCGTGTTACTAGTAAGGGGATCAATTGAAGCCACACGACGAGATAAGGGGGCTAAAGCATGTGAAGGTATTTTCGGAGAAATGTTTTTAGAATAAATGTAAGGCTCACGTGGCGACATAAGGAAGATTGGGATTGTGATTTGTGAAATATGAGTATGACGTGTGGTACCTCGGTGTGATTCTTCTTATACATTCGACGTTGGAGCAACTTATTGATTTGAACGGTTGTTATTTTTCCTTAAATTCATTTTACTTGCTTCTTAACTGTATTCGACTATTTGTTGTTGTTATTATATTTTACTCTTTGTTGTCATTTATTGCTTTTACTTCTGTTGTTATCCATATTTTATTATCTTGCTTTATTGTCATTTACAGCTTTTACTGCCCGTCATTATATTATATTAATATCCTGTTCAGGTTTCTTCTAGTAAGTGTCTTGGCCGAACTTGGTCATTACTCCACCGAGGTTAGGCTTGAAAATTATTTGGTATTATTGTGGTGTACTTATTCCACACTTTTGCAGATTTTGGTGCAGCTCAATGTACTTCTGCCCGTATCAGACGCTAGTGAGTTGATTTAGACAAATTGGAGACTTCAAGGTATACATGCTTGATGCTCGCAGGCCTTGTAGATCACCTTCTAGTGATCTTATACTACTATTTCTTTTGCTTCCGAACAATATTGTATTAGGATTCTTTGTGTATTTTAGTATTGCTTATGACTATGTACGACCGATTTTAGAAATTTTATGACTGTTGCTCCTTTTTGGTCCTATTATGTTATTTTTTAGTGTAACTATATAGCTTAATCGTTGCTTATGTTGAATTCTCGTCATGTGCAAGGCTTACCTAGTGTTAGACTCTAGGTGTCATCACGATTCGTAAGGTAGTATTTTGGGGTCGTGACAAGTTGGTATTAGAGCCCTAGGTTAATAGGTTCTATGAGTTATAAGCAAGTTTAGCAGAGTCTTGCGGATCGGTAAGGGGAAATCTGTACTTATCTTTGAGAGGCTACTGAACTATTAGGAAATTCCACTATTTTGATTCCTTATCATGTGAATTTGTTGGTTTCGAAATATAAGCCTTTGTCACTCTATTCTCTCATAGTTGGTGAGTACACATACTGATGGATCATATGAGTAACACTTGCATCCCTTGCTAGAGCCAGGAGAGGTTGGGGATGAGGTAGAGGCCGATGAGGGATATATGTTGCAGACAGAGCACCTTCCCGAGCAGTGACTGAGGAGACACTAGTAGCTCTGATTAGCGGATAGGCACTGAAGGTTCCTATTGCTATCCCTAGACTCCAAAAGACCCTAGGACACTTATTGAGAATGTTCGAAAGTTTAGCTCAAGCGAGATTGATGCCAGTTGCACAACCTACATTTAAGGCTAGGGGAGGAGCTTAGAAACTTTTGTGGCCCGTCCTCTATATCAGTGGGTCCATGTTGATCAGATTTCGGGCATTTTTCTAGCACATCCACTTATTTCGGTTCAGCTTGAGGTCAGACCAAAGGCACCAGAGGAGGAGTATAGGAGGCTTAAGAGGCTCAAGAACTATGATCCTCCAACTTACAATGGTGTAGTTATTGAGGATGCACATGGTTTTCTAGACAAGTGCCACCATATTCTCCGTACCATGGACATTATGGGAGTACGCAGAATTACCTTTACTACATTTTAGATCTCAGGGGCAGCATATAGGTGGTGGTAGGCTTATGAGGAGGGTAGGCCAGCTAATGTAGTGCCACTCACTTCGGCTCAGTTTTCAGATATATTTTTGAGAGATTTCGTCCTACAGACCCTCCGGGATGCATGCCGCATAGAGTTTGGGAACAGAGCAGTAACACGGGAGAAGACGGGTTGGGTCGTCTCATCCTCCCCAACTTAAACAACCGCTTGTCCTCGAGCGTACCCAGAGTTGTACTAGAAGCCAAACCAATAGCAGAATGATCTTACCAAGTATATACCTGGGGGTGATACCACGTCACCCGATCTCGCATAGGCCCAATAACACAACATAGTTGAAATTTCACAGTCCATCTAGACCATAAACCGTAGAACCACATTGCACTTTCCGAAGTCATACTCAAGATCAGAACCTCATGTCTTTATTCAGAATAAATCCGAACCAGCTATAATAACCCATACTTGCAACCTCAAATGGGACCATATGGTATACCACATGATCCAAACACTCGAAACGATAGACTCTACTCACAGTAGTTGCCCTCAATAACCAATTACTGATAGAAAACCCTTTATTAGCTAAATTATTATTCAAACACTTTCATATACTGCCAACAACAAGTGAAACACACGATAAACTGTAACCATTCCTTAGATCAACCATTCATGAAACCACAACCCTCTAACTAACATCATAATATATTTCCGGGCCAAACCTCGATATTGTCCTTCTAACTAGCTGAAATCAAATCTGTTCATATTCATTAATGACTCAATGAACACCTCAAATCCAACACACCCCTTTGGTGATATGACACCTCAATACAGGCCTAAGCCATAACTTACATAATACACACCAGTAAGAAATGGTCTGAACATACTCAAATCATGACAAATGACTCAAACGAAAGAGTTGTACCTCAGGCTCATCAGTACCATCACAACACAAGGCTGAGACCCCATCTCATGTCATAGAATAGAACATATAAATCTACCCTGAAAGGTCATATCTCCATGTAGCCTCGCTAGAATGCACGATCTTATCCACACACTGTTACACATGAAACACCTCAAGTCACTTTGCTCAAAATCGACAGCCACACACAATTTGATGTCTGAAACTGAAGCAATCCATTATACCCACGGTGAGACAAATAACATATGACGCACTTTGCCACGCAGCCTGTGGCATTTTCTGACATAACCCATAGCACAATAGTCTAGATTAACCCAACACTGAGACAACCTGTCTACACCCAAATTTCATATCCAAAATCTAATATACCAAGCAAAGAAAGATCCACTCAGGTCTACGAATCCCAATAGTCGCTAACGGTACCAATACATACGATCCATAACCACTACATAGCCCGAACATGAGAACTCCAGTCTCCAACTCCATATAGCACACGAATCACTGTACCTGATCCCAAATTTGGTCGTATGAATACCTATTATACCTCAAGTACCGTATCATTCCACGACAGATATTCTTAAAATTCCCTTGTGCCATCAAACAACTCATACATCAGCAGTCGGTCTAATAAGAAAGCACCGCAATACTACTGAAATTTCATAAGTTAAGTCACATTGCCCCTTTCCGAGACAAATACTCTCGTCAAATAACTTCCAATTAGCAGTATCATTTCCTTGATTACCTGAGGCTACCCGGTGCCTAATAGTTTTGTGAACTTCTTTTTAGAACTGAACTGTAACTCATATAGCCAAGACCTTCCGTCAATCCCATCTAAAAGAAGAATCATTACGCATTTCATTCTTCGCATACCCATAAAAAATATATTCATCTCCAAACCACAGTAAAACCCAAAAAAGACTCTCTCATCCAATTCCATGTGCACAAGCTTACTTCCAGGACTGAATCCTTCTACCCAAACCAAGCTAAGCAAGCTGCCAAAACTCAAGAGCTTTGTTGCACAATACCTCTGAGGGCTTATTACTTCGAACACATACAAAGAAATTAATCATATCCTTACCGTACCGATTCGGTCTACTTTCACGCTATTCCATCAATTTAATTTCCCTTATGATTCATCATCAACTTGATATTTCCTCTTGCTATAGCACCACAATGCCTCAATCCAGGTTTACCACATGAGACTCGAATATAAGATCACACTATCTAAGACCCATAGGCTACTAATACTCTCTTAATGCTTCCCAGAAATACCACATTCCTGAACACTTTACTTGAAGGACTTCTTGCGAATCTGAATTCGCCTCCTTTACTTCCCAGGTACTGACACATAGGATCCTATAATCACATAAAAATATCACGAGTGACCTTTTTCAATAAAACACATTCTCTACCACATACACGACCTTAAGGCACCTGATTGTTACATGTAGAATCTTAAACACATTAAAACCATTCTCAAGAGTCAACCACTCTTATTCAAACTGCCAATTACTTGACTTAACGAACAAAAACATTCGTGCATCAAAGCACTCTGACACTATAGAACATAATCTCATACCAATACAAAAACCATATTTCTTCCGTATACACTTAACATTCCTTATCAACAGCGACTCAAGGCATCCTATTATTTTCTCACATCCACGAAGCACCATGTAGCCTTTGTCAAAAAATTTGCTTCACTCGTTCCATCATCGGACAAATTTCTGCGACTAGAACTGATTCGCCAGCATGCCTCAAATCAGAACCAACACATCACATAACCATGTAATCAGCTAATCAATAGCAACCTCCCTAACTTGGCTCGAAGCCATATATCAAGCCACACTTAACAACTTATATCACTTTTACTCTAAGGATGCCATAATATCATAGTGAGATTAAACTCAAATCATGTACAAGTTTGTGAAAACACAGATCATCTTATATTGAAATCCTCTGCAAACCTCGCATTCACCCCCACATCAGTTGTCCACTCTCTTAAGCGACCCAAACCTTTCAAATTATAACACGTACCTTTCAATTAGACATGAGATCTTCTAACATACACACAAGGATCATACCACTTAAGAACACTCGGCATAAGATAACCCACCTACTTCACCTCAATCCAATATTTCATCATATTTTCCACCATCATATATGTTACATAATCAATTTAGTCTTCCTGAGTCTGAACTCATTCCGCCACATGTAATGCACTTCACTCCCCAAATAGGATACACACAAATATTCTTCACGCGCCTATATTTCAGGCTACACATAAAATCACAATAGGAATCAAACACTTAACTATTCATCTACTATCCAGCAGACTTCTTCGTCACTACCAAGTCATATAGATATATCTCGCAGAACTAACATACTCATCACATGAATACCAAACCGCCATTCCAGCTAATAGGGACAATACCGAACATATAAGTTCAAAACACTTGTTCACACAATCAACACCTCGGTGCTCAAGCCATAGGCAAAGATCCGACCTCAAGTCCTCCAGACTGACCCAACATCAAACTCACAAAGATCACATCTCGCCTCTCGACCAGGGAATCACAAGCCATCAAGGCACATATAATACTGAGCGCAAAAGTGCGCATACAGACGTGTGGAAGGAATTTCAAGAGTTATATCTCAAGCTGAATCAAGTACGCACGATAGGAATTCCAAGGATGGGAAGTTTTCCTAAAGGATATACAGCCTCTCGAGGAGAAATACAAGCGTCCCCGTACCGCTCCGCGAGATTCTACTAAACTTTCTCATGACTCGTGAGACCTAGTAACCCAGGCTCTGATACCAACTTGTCACGACCCAAACCTACAATGGTCGTGATGGCGCCTCTCGTGAAGACAAGGCCATCCAACTAACCCAATTCACCTCCTTTTAGAATTATTAAACATAAATGATTAGGAAATACAACTTAATGGCATTAAAAACCGTCAATTACAACCCAACACAACCCGACTGGGGTGTCACAAGTCTCGAGCGTCTAAAGAAGACTGAACACAACTACATGG
Organism: Nicotiana noctiflora; assembly: GCA_032618575.1. NCBI lineage: Eukaryota > Viridiplantae > Streptophyta > Magnoliopsida > Solanales > Solanaceae > Nicotiana > Nicotiana noctiflora. Next base: position 96,726 of record JASVEL010002797.1, read on the forward strand.
CCAATAATAATATACAAAGTAAAATTCTAGAATCAAAGGACAAATTTTGGTGTCGCGAATGGCGGCGGTCACCTTGCTCAACTACAATAGTATACCTTCAATCAGCTAATGACTCGCTACCAGTTAAACAATACCTAAAACTGCTCGCGAGGTGCAGGGAGTATAGTGAGTACTCCAACTCAGTGATTAATAACAGTAAATAATAACAGAGCAACAAGAAAATACGTATAACAGATTATCATGTTGCATAGAACGGTGTAAAGCTCCTTTAGAAATCAGTGAAACATGTTAAATCTTTGAAAAAATATCTTGGTTCGGTTTAAACCTCATTTGAAAGTAACCTTTTCAACAGTTACAAAAATTATTTCAATCAATTAGTGTCGCTATACACAGAACCTCGCCCCTCGGGCCTTATTCTCGTTTGTGGTCAGCCATTGTTACCTGACCACACGGTGGCATTCCTGGTTAGTCATTGTTACCTGTCCAAACGTATAATTCAGTGGCATTGTTACCACTATCTGAAAGTCATCCTCTTTAGGAGTGATTAGATAATACCATAACAGTAGATAGATACCTCAAAAAATATCACAAACAACAAATAATGAACAAATGCATATGATGGTACATTCCAGTACCCACTTTGGCATGCAGTACGATCCATTTAACATTGAGGGCACTCATTGGGGGTGTATACAAACTCCGGAGGGGCTCCTACAGCCCAAGCGCAATAATCAAGCCATCGCGTGGCATCAACCAGTCCCTCTGCATCAATATCAATACAGTACCACTACGGTGTGCTGCCTGAGCCAACCAGATATCCAGAAATTACTATAACACTGCTGCGGCGCATAACCCGATCCATGCTCAGGCTAGAAATGCACATAAGCCACTTGGGCACATTTTAAAAAAAATAGTTTTCAGCTCAAAACGTCAATAAAATATTGTTTAAGTTTTTCAAATCTTAGAAAAATAGTTAAATTTGCAAAACCGCATTAAAACCCTAAACTAAGATCAAATAATATGCAAAGTAATGCAAAAATAGTGATACCAATCCTTGAAGGAGTCAAATAGTCGGCATAAAGCCCCAAAAATGGCAATCAGCCTAATTATGATGATAACATGTGGTTTCAGTCAAATACACAGTAAGATCAACAACCGGGACGGACCAAGTCAAAATCTTCAACGGTACTCTACCCCACGCTCATATCTGGCGTGCAAGTCACCTCAATACAGCACTATGATGTGTAAATCCGGGGTTTCAACTGTCAGGATATCATTTACAAGTATTCCTCACCTCAAACTGACAAAAATCTCTAGCTTGTGATGCATTTGCCCCTCAAATCGGCCTCCACGTGCGTCACATCTAACCAAAAATATAGTGAATACATCACAATATGATAAGGGAACAATGCCCAATCGAAAACAATTGACAAAAAGCAAAAATCTCGAAACTAGAAAATCCCAAGCCCCGGGCCGACTTCTCATTACAAAACTCACATTTCCGGATTCTTCGTCTCGCCACGAGTCCATACATATCAAGAACTCCCAAATCCGAGCTCAAATGACCTATTAAATCCCAATTTGAAACATCAAAAACTCAAGCCCCAGCTTTACTCATTCTTGGTGAATTTCAACCAATTTTCATGTTAAATCTATCATAATCTCGTGTATTTAGACCAAGGAACTTACCTCCAATCAATCCTCCTTGAATCCCTCTTCAATTTGTCCCAAAGAGCTTTCAAAATACTCAACAATGGAGGAAAAATGACTAAAACTCACGGATGAAATGAAATTATAACATTCTGCCCAGCACTGCAAATCCTTCTTCACGTTCGCGTTCATTACATTGCTTCGCGAAGGCCAACTTCCTAGGACCTTTGCGTTCGCATGGCTAGCTATGCATTCACGTAGACCAACTTTTCCCAGTAGTAATTTTCCTTCTACGCATTCGCGGTTACTCTGCCGCATTCACGTAGCTCCCTGGACCCACACCTATGCGTTCGCGACTTCCCTATCGTGTTCGCAAAAGCCAAAGTCCCTCCCATTTTTTCTCTTCGCGTTCGCGAGACTCCCCTCGAGTTCGCGAAGGAGAAGACATGATACCAGCAACCAACAGTTCAAAATTTCCAAAAAATGACCCGTTGGGCATCTGAAACACACCCGAGGACCCCGAAACCTCAACCAAAAGCACCAACATATCTTAAATCATTATCCAAACTTGCTCCAATCATCACAACACCTCAAACAATACTAAAATCATCAATTTTCTTCGGATTGAAGCCTAAGTTCTTTTAAAACCTCTGAAACACACATTCGATAAAAAACCCAACCAAACGACGTCCGAATGACCTGAAATTTTGCACACGCATCACAAATTATATATCGAAGCTACAACAACTCTCGGAATTTCATTCAGATCCTCGGATCAAAATCTCACATATCAACCAGAATTCGCCAAAATACTAACTTCGCCGATTCAAGCCTAATTCTACACCTGGACCTCCAAAATCAATTCCGATCGCACTCCTAAGTCAAAACTCACCTCCCGAAGCTAACCAAATTACCGGAAATCACATCTGAGCCTTATAACGCATACGTCAATGTCCGATTGACTTTTCCAACTTAAGCCTTCCTTAAAAAGACTAAGTGTCTCATTTCTTATCAAAACCAATGAATCAACTCTAACGCACCACATAATGATAACGAAACATGAAGAAGCATAAAATGGGGGGAAACAGAGCAGTAACACAAGAGACGACGGGTCGGATCGTCACAGGCGATGTGTTTTACCTCTGACGAGGCGAGGCGTAAGTCCCACAGATCTTTAGTTTTTACTAATTTCAATAATTTTAAGATAGTATATAATTTAAAATAATTTTAAAAATTACAATAAAATTACAAAATTATAACAAATAACCTATTTAAAGTATCTATAAATTATAATTCAACTATGAATAATATAAAAAATATGACTATCATAATATGCAAATTAGCTGCAACGTCATTACAACTCAAACATCAAAAGTGATGTATTCCATGCAAAATTTTATATGTATCGCTTAAGGAGTGATGAATTTTGAAAAAAATTTGATATTATAATTTCGATATTTTTTTAAATACTCCTTTTATTTAATATGCTTTCTATTTGAAAGAGAATTTATATAATAATATAATTACAATTTGAATACGTTTCTCTAGCATCATTTATTTTTAAGTTTCAATAAATTAATAAAGTGACACACAATTCATCATACTATATCATGATAACTTAATATTTGTAAATAGTTACTATCTAATACTGAGCTATTAAATTAATAATATTGTATCCCGTAAACGTGAAAAAAATATATAGGAAAATAATTATAAAAAAAATTATGGAGTATTATATAATATAAACATAACAACGTAGATGGAGGGAGAGTGGCTTTTCCGAAATGGTATAAACTTATACATATATAGATATAGTTAGTGTGCGTGCGGTTAATAAATAAATACTTTTAAATGAAATATTTTCTTAAATTTACTAGCTTTCTTAGTGGTTAACGTGCAAGAATTTTTATTTTGATTATGGTATAAAATACTTTCAACTTAATAATTAATGATTAAAAAAGTAATTTTGAATTGTCAACGATTTGTTAAGAAAATTTGAGAATTTACAAGTTTAGTTACAACACAATTGCATAAACTCTATTAGGCAAGCCTAATACACTGGGCATTGGGCGTGTGCGCGCAAATGCCCTGATGGGTTAGGCGCAATTCTCACGTAACTAAGCCTCACACATAAGTACAGGAGCGTTTTACGAGTGCTCCGCCCCGAAGCAAGTGTCAATTTGCCTTTTTAAACAGAGATAATAATTTCTTTTCCTAGTTTTCTAATACTATAATTTTATCGGGAATATCACAAAAATGAAAAATACCTTAGTACCCCCCTAAACTATTTGAGAATTATTACTTTCCTCCCTAAACTATTTCTGGTTCGAATTACCCCCCTCAACTTGGCCTTTTGAGAATAATTACCCCCCTAAATGCTTATGTGGCAAAAAGTGTGGGTACACTCACCTGCCATGTGGATTTTTCTATCCATGTGGTATTTTCGTGAATTTTTTTTCTTTTTAAGAATATTATTTTTTAGATAATTTTTTTAAATATAATTTATAATAAAAGTTGGACAGAACGATATTAGTATGCTAAATATTTTTATTTGTACAAAAATAATAAAATTTTAGTTAATCTTTTTTTGAATATTACTTGAAAATAAAAATTTATACAATTGAAATAAATAGTCAAGACATCTAAAAAGTTATAAAAAATACATAGTTGAAATAAATAATCATTGAATCAAAGAAGAAATAAAAAGAGTGTACAATTGCACTTGTAATTTCTTGTAATTGTATACTCTTTTTATTTATTCTTTTGCGATGCAATGACTATTTATTTCAATTGTGTATTTTTACTTTTTTTAGGTAAAATCCGTAAAACAAAATTGGAGCACCGTAATTTAGAGATATATAAAAAATTATAGCCAAAATAATTAATTTCAAACTATATTTTATAAATTTTTAGATGCATTGACTATTTATTTTAATTGTATAAATCTTTATTTTCAGGTCAAATTCAAAAAAAGATTAACTAAAATTTTATTATTTTTGAACAAATAAAAATATTTAGCCTAACTAATGCCGTTCTATCCAAATTTTATTATAAAGTGTATTCGAAAAAGATTATTTAAAAAATAATATTCTTAAAAAGATAAAAATTCTTTTTTATTTGTCACGAAAATGCCACATGGACCGAAAAATCCACATGGCAGGTGAGTGTACCCACACTTTTTGCCACATAAGCATTTAGGGGGTAATTATTCTCAAAAGGCCAAGTTGAGGGGGGTAATTCGAACCATCGATAGTTTAGGAAGGAAAGTAATAATTCTCAAATAGTTTAGGGGGTACTAAAGTATTTTGTCGAGATAATATGAAGATGTTCCAACTAATGTAATGAAAGTTCCTAAAATAAGACAATTTGAAGAAAAATATATTGGAAAACTTAGTGGGATAAGGTGGGGCAGGACGGGGCGAATGGACACGAGTAAAAATACTATACAGAGCGAGGCCGGACGGATTGAAAATTTACACGTTAAGACAGAACCTGCCGTGCCCCATTTGCATCCCTATTTGAAATATTAGGATTCCCTATGTTGTAGCAAAAATTGTTGATTTCTTTAGTGGACGAAAAAGAAAGTGAATTTATTCACTAATAATCTTGTTGGTCATTTATGCAAAGGTGTTATTTGGAATTTGGACTTTGAAAATGATTCTATTCTTCTTCAATGTGAAGAATTCGTGACATCAATCTGCCACTCCTATCCAGTATATAATATATATATCCCGCAAGTTGAAACCTAACGCCTTACTGGTACATTTTCCTTTCACTTTTATTCATTATTTTTAATTTAAAAAACTTAGCCATTTCAGTAAAGTTAGAGGGCAATGCATTTTTCTTCGGAAAGAGAAAAACAAGAAGAAATTGCTCTGCCATTGTTCTCTCGTCAGTTGAATGTTTCTTAGTGCTTTCTATTTGGAACCCTAACTGCTTTAATTCTTTGTTATCTGCGCAGTCATAATCTCTTTCTGAGGTCCTTCTTCCTGTGCTAGTGAGAGGGAAAAGAAAGTCTTTTTGTGCTGCTTAAATTCTATAATATCAAATTCTAATTAATTTCCTCTCTACCTACATCATAGTTTTTTTTCCATGGGGAAGACAAAGCTTATCTACTATACAGGTTTCAAAGTGGGGGTTTTGTGGGTGCAGCTGAGGTGTGTAGAGTGCCAAAGAAGGATGATAATCTCCACAGCCCCACCTCAGTCTCAAAGGGTTTTTCTGAGTATTCTGTTTGGAATGTTAACTGGATTGATTTGTGCATTTGTCTTTGCTTGGCTTGTTCGGAGCTTTGTTCGTTACATAAACAAACCCCCAATTCTCAAAGGCCCTGTTGTATTCTCTCCTAAAATTCCAGCCAAGACTCTGCAATCAGCTCTAATTGCTAATGACACCCAGTTGCTTGGATCAAGTAGATACTACAGGACTGTTCTTGACAATGGGCTTACTGTTGCAGTCAAGAGGCTGGAACCCTTTGAGGTACAGAGCAAGTCTTTGAAGAGAAGAATACAGCAGGAAGTTGAAGTGATTGCTAGTTTGAGGCACAGAAACTTGATGAGTTTAAGGGCTTACATCCGTGAATCGAATAGGTTTTTTTTAGTCTATGATTATGTGCCTAACGGGAGTCTTGAAGATGCAATGAACAAAGTTAGGGAAAACCAGCTGCAGCTTAGCTGGGAAGTAAGACTCCGAATTGCTGTTGGGATTGTCAAGGGTCTTGAGTATCTTCACTTTTCTTGTAACCCTAGAATCCTGCATCGCAATCTGAAGCCCACAAATGTAATGTTGGATGCTGAGTTTGAGCCTAGGTTAGCTGATTGTGGTTTGGCCAAAATTGTGAATCTCCCAATTGCACCGTCAAGCTATGGTCCTCCTGAGAGCTGCAGGTATACAATTATTGATACTAGACTTGATTAAACTTGGATCTCCCAATTGCACCAACAGGCTTCAATTATGTGATTTTATAGTTGCAAGAACTAAGTGTCTAATTTCTGTCCTGTTTGACACAATTGGTTAATCGGTTACAGTACAATTTTTCTTTGTCTAATATTTTATTGAACCTATACTTTAATTTGTTGTGCAGCAGGTATACTGATAAGAGTGATGTATTCAGCTTTGGGGTCATATTGGGTGTTCTATTAACTGGAAGGTACCCAACGGATCCCTTCTTCGGGGATACAAGTTTAGGGCGGTGGCTTCAGCGTTTGCAGGAAGCAGGCGATTCTCGAGAAGCATTAGATAAGAGTATTCTCGGGGAAGAGATTGAGGAAGACGAGATGCTAATGGCCGTTAAAATAGCAGTTGTATGCTTATCAGACATGCCTGCTGATCGCCCTTCCAGTGATGAGCTCGTTTCCATGCTCACCCAATTAAATAGCTTTTGATTAATTAGCTAAATATACAAGTTAATCAAGCTGTTTGTTGCTCGCTATTTCTTTGGATCCTAATATTTCAAACTTGTTCTTTTGGCTTTCGCAATGAAAGGGGTATATATCCTTTCTATATGTTTAGTTTTTTTTTGGTTTATTCCGTAGTCACTAATACTTTTTCTTTTTATTTTGTTTTTATTTTTTACTTTTCTCGATCTTTCGCCGAGTTTCGATTGGAAATAATCTCTCTGCCCTATCGATAGGGTTAAGGTCTGCGTATATATTATCTTCCTATATTTCACTGTATGGGATTATATTGGTTAGTTGTTGTTGTTGTAGCAGTGAGAGGGGTATGTAGTTGGCTCATTCCTGCAACTATTATCAGAGAGCACTTGAAATTATGATTGACCTTGTTGTATGTAGATGGAGTTATCTTTTTAATCAAGTGCTGTTATGTAACATACTTGCGCACTGATAATAGTATGTGTACGTTGGACACATTTGCATTGATATTCTTTTAATGATGGTTTGTTTTTGTGGGGGTTGCTCAGGTTGTCCTTTAGCAAGACAGCTAGTTTTGTTTTCTTTTTCTTTAGAAATCACGACTTTTTCGGGGCTTCGAAAAGCAAGTCTGATTTTGACATTTCAAACTAGCTCAAAACTTTTATCTGCTTTAATATTGCGGTGGTCCGACACTTGCCACGAAGGATCAATCTGAATTACATTTACAAGTACATAAACTGTTTAGGTGTTTTGATACGGTAAGTCAGAAGAAAGTAAAATAGGTCCAAGAAAATAGCAAGTTGTGGCTTATAAAAAGAAAAAAATAGTTCCCCTTGAAACAAAACTTTACTTATTCACCCAATGGTAAAAAAAAAAAAAAAAAAAACCGGTTTTGACTTTGTATACTGTTAGAAATTGTGTTGGTCTATGACATGGTAGATCAGGCTCGGAATACGAGGAACTGAAGATCGACCACACGTCCACCGGAGCAGAGACCGATGTCAGAATGTATGTATTCGGGAACAATGAGTCCATGATCCCGGAATCGACCCTGACCCCGAATGAACCTGAAGTAACATTGTTAGCATAACAGACAGAAGATGGAAATATCCTTGTCCGATCGGATATTACGCCGAGAACCTCGACACGCATCAATAAGGGACTAGCAATCAGTGATTCTTTATCTTTTATAGAATTATATCTAAAGTAGAACTCCTCTGCTATATAAAGGGAGTCTCATAATTTTATTAGACACACTGTAACACACACTCAGAAGAAATACACTGTTATTTTTCTTTTAAGCTCTTATTCAATTGTGTCTTGATACCGATCGAAGTGCATCCGGTTCAAGGCTGGCTAATTCCAAGACTTTAACATATCAATTTGTGCGGTTTGAATTTATTTTATCATTGTTTATTTTAATTGTAATTTAATTTATCGCTTTGTGACAATTTAATCGACGTATCCTTAAAACAACTTACAAATTCAATTGTTATCCGATTTTAAGGATAAACAGTTTGGCGCCCACCGTGGGACTAAGGATAATATTGGTTATTTGATACAAATTTCCATAACATACACTACTTTACACTTGTTCTTTGAAATGCCTTTAATTTCAGGTTAAAGATCAAAACATCAAAATCGCAATTATCACCCCTGCCTGTTAACAATGAGTTCGGTCATCATAGTGAAACTAATAATATAACGCCCCAGTAAGGAGGTACCGCCCGATAATCCCATCGAGAATCCAGTCGCGGGCCCGTTGGACGCTAATTTACATGTGGTTATCGACACAAATCTGCCTACCGACCCCGAGAATAACATCCGTGGTGGAGCACGATAGGCAGCACAAAATACTCAAAATAATGGAGGAGACGAGATCAATTTACGGGAATCTTCGAAATGTTACAGGCTCAACGGGCGGTGATAGCTCAATTACAGAACTAAAAACGCGAACTGAGCAGAATTGAACCCTATCCGCACCAGAATGTATCCTATTGGGACGAACCAAATATAAGGAGGTCGAATGAAAACGAATCGGAGATTAACCCCAACATCATAAAAATGCTTGAGGAGCTGGCAAAACAGATATAATCAGGAGATAAGAAAATCGATGCAAATGATAAAAAGGTAGAAACCTACATTTTTAGGGCCGACTAAATCCCGGGAGCGCCGCCAATACTTAAAGGCCTAGATTCCAAGAAGTTCGTGCAAAAACCTTCCCCTTCGAGTACGGCTCTATAGCTGATACCTAAAAAAATTTCACTTTCCCGAGACTCCTAAGTACAACGGAACGACTAACCCAAACGAGTATGTTACCTCCTACACATGCGCCATCAAAGGGAACAACTTGGAGGATAATGAGATCGAGTCTATCTTATTGAAGAAATTCGAAGAAACCCTATCAAATGGAGCTATGATATATCACAACTTACCTCATAATTTTATTGACTTATTTGCTATGCTTGCAGACTCTTTCGTGAAAGCACACACCAGGGCCATCAAGGTCGAAACCAGGAAGTTAGACATGTTCAAAGTACGACAGAAGGATAATGAGATGCTCAGGGAGTTCTGGTCCCAGTTTCAAATGGAATGGATGGATCTGTCACTGGTTGTTGATGATTGGGCCGTTTAAGTTTTAACCTAGGAACTCAATGTTTTAAGCTTAGTGGCTTCATAACATCTTAAACAAAATTTGATAGAATATCTGACTGTTACCTAAGTCGACGTGCATAACCGGTATCAATCAAAATCAGAGTCGAAGATGATTAACATGGGCCCCTTCAGAGTAGGTTTGTACCGTCAGAACCATCGACGAACTTAAGAGAGATATTGACCGTGAATCGAGGCCATAAAGTTTGTGCTATTAGCCTTACAATGGGGTTCAAAAAAGCAGTGGTTCTAGGTGAAATAATCTAGGTCACGAAAATTGGGGACTCATGAGCAAGAATGGTTTTGGCAGACCTATGGGGCCTAAGGAAGCACCGAGGTATTGGAATATAACATTAACGTTGATGCTGCTGCCATTATATCAGCTATCGAACGCATCAAGGGCGCCGAATGGACTCGACCACTACAATCCATTCCAGCCCAAAGTGATCCTAACCAGATGTACAAATATCATGGCACTCAAGGCCACATAACAGAGGATTGCCAATTTTTGAGAGAGGAAGTAGCTCAGTTATTCAACAATGGGCACCTTCGAGAATTCCTAAACGACCGAGCTAAGAACCATTTTAGGAATAGGGATTCTAATAAATGGAACGATCAAGAAAAACCTCAACACTTCATTCAGATGATCATTGGTGAGGTCGATGTCCCTCAAGGGCCGATGTTGAAGCGTACTGGAGTATCCATCACAAGAGAAAAACCAACTCGAGATCATGAAGGAACCTTGTCTTTCCATGATGCAGACGCAGAAGGGATCGTTCAACCCCACAACGATGCACTGGTAATATCTGTACTCGTTAATAAATCTTGAGCTAAGCGTGTGTTAATTGATCTAGGTAGCTCGGCCAAAATCATCCAATCGAGGATCGTAGAACAGCTCGGCCTACAAGATCACATCATGTCTGCAATTCGAGTTCTAAACGGATTCAAAATGGCATGTTAAACCACTAAGGGGGAGATAACATTACCACTGAATATTGCCGGGACCACCTAGGAAACCAAGTTTTATGTGGTCAAATGAGACATGAGGTACAACGCTCTGTTCGGGAGACCATGGATTTAGAATATGAGGGCACTGCCCTCGACTTTGCACCAAGTGTTAAATTCCCATCACCAAGGGGGATTAAACAAAACGGAGAGCCACCAACAGTGTAAGGCCCCGTAAGATTTTTGTGCTTAAAACCTAGTAGCCCGTGGTGTCATGGTTCGAATAATGTGTTAGGAATGCGTAGAATTCTTCGAGGCGAGCTTGCTCTCCGCGGTTTGGACCCTTGGTAGTGATTTAAGCTTTAAAAATTGAAAGAATAAAATTTTCCAGAAAATGTCGATTCTGCGGTCAAGAATGTGGTCGCAGATCTGCTATGAGGACCGCATTCCTACCACAGAGTGTAACAGAATATTTTGCAAAATTCGTGTTGAAAATTCGGTCCAATATGCGATCACATAACGGAAATGCGGACCGCAAACCTATCGCATAAATCCTTAGGAATTTTTGAGTGTCAATTCTGCGGCGCATTCTGCGACCGTAGAACATAAATGCGGACCGCATTCTGATCGCATATCGTAATAGAGCAGGTGTATTTTTGGGGGCAATTTTGCGGTCCATTATGCGGACCGCATGTTGATTCTGCGATCGCATATGCGACCGCAGATTTGACTTGGCCCAGATATTTATAAAATTTTAACCCGATTCCTTCTTTTATAAAACACCTCAAATATTCATTTTCTCACATTTTCTTAGCAAAGCAAGAGATAGGAAAGAGAGATGCTGGAGAGAGAAACCTAACCATCTTCAAAGATCGTTTCTAATCGCTTGGTCCGGAAGATCCTAGGGCAAGTGTCATCTTCCCCAATTTCTAAAGGTAAAAACCTAGCCATTTTTCTTTAATTTTTAGTTGTCAAAGATGAAGAAAGATTTGCATGTTATAGCTTTTGAAAATAGAATTTAACACTCATGCATGTTCTTTGAACATTAAATTTAGTAAAAATGAGTGAGTAGGAGTAAGAGTTTGCAAGAACGAAGTTGGAAACATGGGATAATTTGGGTGAACTTAAAGTAGGAGATTAAAGGAAGAAAACCCGACACCAGGTATGTATGGCTAACTTTGATTCTTGTGAAATCGCCCTTATATGTACAATTCGTTTGGTATGTGAAAATTTTGAGGAATTGTTGTGTAATTCTTTGATTTAGTTGTTGGGTATTCAATTGATGTTGAACTATGTGTGGTGTGGTACGGGATATGCACCGACAGATGAAAAAGAAAGTTATAATTGTTAAAGAATTGAGAAAAATTGTAGTGATGCCATACTTGGCTTCTTGTGGGAAACTAATGAAACACTTGAATTGTGATGAACTGTGAACATATTGGTATGGATACTCTCAAAAATGGAAATATTGTAACTTTGTGGTGACACCGGCTTGAAAAGAATTTGGAAACATGAACAAAGTTGTAAATTTGCTTATTGCACTTGTTTGTGATCTTGTATGGTTCTCTTGTTTGCTGTTTGTGATTGCTGTGATTTGAAACTGTACGGTGGAATCGGGTTGCGCGCCGCAACATGAAGTAATAAGGTGTGGGTTGGGGTGATAAGCGTGGCCGAGTTAATAAGGGTGGAAAGCGATCGAAATCGCCATTGAAATTGATATAAAAATCATTGATGTGAATTTGTGAAAGGAGACACTAGGAGAGTTTGCAACCTGTGGGGCACTGATTGCCCCTTTATTTGACTTGATTGTTTTTTTCGTGTATGTTTGGTTGTTGCCTTCCTTGTTGATCTTTAATTGTACTTTGGGCTGAGAACTACTTGAAACAAAGTAAATGTGGGAACATGATTGGCTGGCTTAATTATTTCTTGGTGTAATCGTTGGTTGTCTTATCATCATGATTTACTTGTTTAATGTCTTGAGTTTACTTGGGACAAAGCTTGTCCATACATACCAGTACAATTCCAGTGTACTGACGTTCCTTTTGCCGGGGGCGCTACATTCGTGTTATGATTGTAGGTGGATCGATAGCAGGTACTTCAGCTCATCGGCAGTAGTACTCTCCATCTTCCACTGGCCGTTTTGGTGAGCCCATTTTCTCTCGGGGCCCTGCGTGGCTCATGCCACTTCCTTTTAGACTTTATTTTAATTTTGTGTAAGGTATAGCCGGAGCCTTGTTACCGAAAAGTATTTCATCATCCCTTGTATCCTAGAGGCTCCGTAGACAGTAAACTGCTGGACTGTGGCCTATTTATATATATATGACGGGCATTGTAATTTGTAAACTTGTTAGTAAGTTAATCATGTGGTTATGTTTGAAAAATGTGAATTTAGTTATAATTGGTAAGATCTTTGGCTTATAAGTAATGAACAATACAGGGGTAATGCGCGGGTTATGAAAGGCACCCAGGTCCGCTTGACTAGGGTTACTCAGTCAGGCGCCAGTCATGTCCCTCGATTTGGGGTGTGACAAACAGCAAAGGAAATGTTTGCGGTCGAAGAAGTGATTCTGATATCTGAACTTACAACGAAAAGGGGCCAAGTTTGGCCTTAAAGCAAGGAGATAAATAACAATTACCGACACCAGCCCCGACCCAACAGGAGAAACAGGGGACTGGTAAAGACGACGACTACGGGGTTTCCAGGTCTATTATAGCCCTGTTGATACCCAATTTTTTCCTATATATTTTCAATATGTAAAATACCTTCAAAGTAGCATATATTTGCATATATTAGCATGTCCAAGTGTTTTATTATTTTTCCATAATTTTAAAGGTTTAAATCGATTTATTTTTTCTCTCTTTTTATCCATAAAATCTTCAATAATTATTTTCAAATTATTATTTTGATAATTCTTCTATTATATTTCTATACTTATACCAAAATTTGGCTAAAGTAGTTTTTACATATTTTTATAAATTTATTTAGTATTTTTAAGCTACATTGAACATAATTGCAATACTAGCATTTTAAGATTTAATTATGTGTTTTACGCATCAAAATTTGATCTTTTTCAGAAACTATTTACTATTTTTTATAAATTAAATAGGAAAAATGGCTATGTAGAATATAGCCAAATTGACTTTCAATTGTAGCCCAAAATTGGACCCTATTTTCCTAGCCCAATTTCTATTAAAATCCGACCTACACCCTTTTCACCCATACCCAAACCTGGATCCCTACCTACCTTTCTCATCCTGGCTGTTGATCTCTAAGATCAATGACCCCTATTACCTCTTACCTCTTTTTTAACCTGAACGATCCTCTAACCTAATTCATTTTTTACCAAACTGTCGCCCTAGAATCCCTTTTCCTCTTTAATTCTCTCTAAGACCTAAATCTAACCCTAGTTGCCGCCACCCAAAGTAGCCTTAATCCCTTCGATCCTCGCTCAATACATAGATTCCCATGGCTATTTGAGACATATACATATCTCCTACGTCTCTTGGTTGCCCGTTTTTGTGATTTCATGGAAAGATCTTGAACAGATCTAGTCCAGATCTTGCTTAACTTTCATCCATGGCTGTTTGAGTAAGATCCACGGCGTTTTCGGCTAAAACTGGTAACGATCTAATTTTTTCTCATCTTCTTTGGGTTCTCTGAAACCCTCACTCTTGAGATTTTCCACTTTCCTTCAGATCTGTCTTAGATTTAGGTACATCCATGAGTTTTAAACGATCTTTTTTCATCTCTGCTATTTTCTGAAATAAAAACCTAGCTATAAATCCTCCGACCTTTTAGATCTCTGATGGATCTATGTGTTTTTAAGGTTTTCGCCTATTTTCCTTAAAATATTTCTCCAAATTCAAACGATTTCTTCATTTCCAGACTAGGGTTTCAAAACCGTTTTTTACAAAAGTGATTTCTTTCTAATTTTAGTGATTACTTTGATTTTTAGCATGTTTAAACATTACTTGAGTCTTTCTATTTGGCTCATTTTTGTCAAGAAACCCTAATGCTTCTGGGTTCGATTTGAAGTTTGAATTTATTTGCGATATGTTTGCATGACTATCATGAACATTCTAGGCTTTATATGTGTTCTACATGCTCTTGTGCTTCCTGTTCTAAACCGTTCTTAAAGTTTCCTTGATTCTGCCCAAACTCGTACTATTTATCATGTAATAGGTTCGACTATTTGTTTTATTGATTGTTCACGTAATTTATATCACGCCCCATTTTTCTTGCAAAATCGGGTTCATGACATTAAGGAGGACAACTCGTTCCCTTTTGGGAATTGGGTTTTGGATTGAAGAGTTGCCACCTAATGATTTAAGTGCATTATGACACTAAGAAGGGTTTAATTTAGATAACCGGAGATTGGGTAAGGGCTTAAAATTATCCCAAGGGGAAGGTGTTAGGCACCCCTCAGGATCCACTAGTGTAGTTCCAAGCCAAACTATTATTGTGACACAAATGCAAATAACACGTAGGCAAATAAGAGTTTCAAATAAGAGGGAATTTTCATGTAATGATCACAAATAAACAAAGTCGGAATGAACTAAAAAGAGTTGATTTTCCTAGAAGAAATGGTTTTAAAAGATTTAAAAGAAACAAAGAACAAAGGGAAGGGGGGGTCCTGGGTTTATTAATAATATGGATCACCCCACACAACATTTGGTAATCACTCCTCAGTGAGGGGCTACGCATGATGTTATCCCGTGGTCATCATATCCCTATCTACCCTTTCCCATCCCATTAAGGTATTAAAGTGCGGAGTAGTCTCTTTTACTTATTGGATGATATTACCCGCCCTAATCTTATCAGTCCCGGAGGTACTTGGGACTACTAATACTATAGGGAGGAGAATTAGCATATAAACAAATAAAAAGCTCAAATACACCTCCTTTAAACAGAAAAGCACATAATTTAGCATGTCTTGCACGTACTGTTTAAGGTCTGATTAAACTTAAAAGGTTGAGGCAGACTGATTTATTACATAGTTCAGATAGGAAGCCCGACTCAGGCTTGCCTACTGGTTGTAGCTAATGAAATCGGATTCAATTCATAAGATTTATCCTACGGTTTGCCTATGTGTTAGACAAGGGTCCTGTAGGCATGGCATCTACCGATTTCAGAAACAATGAATAAAACTAAATACATGCCAATTTAAGAAAAAGTTGCTAGTTATTAAGGAAGGGCAGGTTTTAGAAAAAAAATCATAAGTTCTGCAATTGGTAAGGCATTATTATTGCTAGTTTTAGGCTTATAATCAAGTGAGGCGATTCAGGTTTGGTTAAAGGTCCTATAGACATTCTTTCTATACACATAGAGAAACACAAAAATCCTACAAATGATATCTAGGTGTTGTGTTTTTATATGAACCTGATGTCTATTTACAGTTGGTTATTTAAGACCTATGAACATGTTTGCCTAATGAAAGTGGATATGCAAGATTCAGAAAGACCTATAGGCTTATTTTCTACATGTATATGCAGAATTCAGATTTCAAATAATTGTAGACATGGTATCTATATATGACAGAATGCAGGATTCCTATAGACATGGTATATATATATGAGAAAATGCAGGATTCCTATAGACATGGTATCTATATATGAGAGTGCAGAGATTCAGAAACTCCTATAGGCTAGTTATATACCCTTTTGCATACATGGTTACCCCTCCATTTTTCACTAGTCTTCCTTAATAGTTTTATTACAAAGTTATTATAGCCCAGAAAAGAAGTAAAGTAAAGAAAAATACATCAGAAATTAAAAGTATAAACAAGGAGAGCCTGATTCAGACCACATGTCTGAAGTATGAAGTAAACAAACTTCAAAAGATCATATTTCAATGTCTTTCTCTCATTTGGGGTGTGTCAAAGTTCCCTAAGAGTCTCATATAAACTCTAGGCAGTGCTTACACCCAAACGTATCACTAGATTAAGACATAGTGCAGTGTGGAAGGGCCATTCCTCAGGCGTCCAAGTTCAGAGGGAACTCAAGGTCCCAAGGCAAGGCTCACAAGAGGGGGAAAGAACTTAGGGACTAAGAGAGAGTGCAAGTGTAGAAGTAAAATTCTGAAAAAGGAAAGGGAGAAGGGAAACAACTTAAATCAGTACACATAAGGGTATAGGGGAATGAGGAGTTGCAAGAGGCAAAAGCAGGCTGATGGGCATACCCAACAATGGGAGATGATGGCACCCTCTTAGGCCTAGTAACACATATTGTTTAGAGGTTAAGATTCCCATGGATCAAACTTAATTAATGGACAACAAATTACATTGCCATGCCTCAAGTCATAACTCGAAACATATAGGGGTAATAGGATAATAAGGGTTCTTAACAAAAAATAGAAGGGAATTAGCATGCCAATTTGATTGTTGAGATATACAGAAACTGCTAGCAAACATGGACACAAAAGCAGTAAATACACATTATTAATGTGATAAAATTTAAATTCGGGCATACCAGTTTTAGAGAAACAAACAAAGAAAAAGCATGAGGTCTTGTGAATAGGCCACAGTGCAGACAAGAAGAGAATTTTATTGTGGGTGAGTATGAGTTCAGAAGGATTCTGAGCTGTGTGTTTAGAAGAATTGTGGATCATGTCTTTATATTGTTGAAAACCAGGTAGAACCAAGGTAAGCAAAATAGTTAAGGAATTGATTGTCAATTAAGCATCAATTACCTAAGACATACTAAGGGATTCAGATTCAAACTAGTAAAAAAAATTACGAAAAGAAATTGAATAACCACTTTGTTCAAAGCATGTGATTAAGAGCAAATACATAAAATGTTATTTAAGGACATAGTTTTGAAGTATACGGTTGTTCAAATAATGTAAGAAAATCAATTAACAACTAGTAAAAGCTGAGAAGAGTTTTAACTTAGGTCAAGTCACAGAGAGAATTAGCAAACAAGGAAAGAAAATCAATCAGACATACTCAAAAGGAAGTTTGAACTAAACACAGATTTGCGGACCATTTTAGAGGGAAATTCATTGCATATAAATAGCATATAGACATGTCAAGCATGAAAGAAGATGTTGTGTTATTGTAAAAATTAGTAGAAAGTAGACCACAAAAGCATAGTTGTCACATGTGTCAGCAAAAGTAGATGAGAAGTATCATTTAGTAGCATACAAAGAATCAGATGTACAATTCTTAGAAGAGTTTAGCAAAAGTTGGAATCATGTGAAAAATAAGTGTTCCGAAACTTATTTCAGAGACTCGAAATAGGTTCAGAGATCTCAGAAAGAACTGAAACCTCTACCATGTTCCTCTCAGCAACTAATACGCGTAAGAAGCATGATATAAAGGCAACATGCAGAGCACAATAGAAGAGCTCAAAGAAAAAAGAGTCGATGAAACTAACACGAAACATAAAAATGGAAAAATTGATAAGATCACTAGCAGAAACATTCTAAGAAGTTTAATAAGGAAACTTATGAACATAGTAATGGAAAATATAGTAGGAGAAACATATTAGAACATAGTAGAGAAGATACATTAGAGAAAGCATACGAGAACACAATATAGGAAAATACAACAGAAGAAGCATGTAAGAACATGGTAGGAGAAAATATAAGAACACATGTGAAATGAAATACAATAAAAAAGCATACGAAAAACATAGTATAGGAAACACAATAGGAGAAGCATACAAGAATACGGTAGAAGAAAATATAAGAACATAGTAGAGGAAAATACATACAAAAGAAAAGAGAAACATATAAAGCTTTTCAGAAAATCGTAGATCGGAAAAAATGGTTTTGAAAGTAATTTTTGCAACAAAAGCCAGAGAAAACATTCGAGAATTTAGGGAAAACATAGATACACAACATATCTAAAGGAATCGAAGAAAACCTCGAAGGGTTACAGTTTTTGAAGAACCCTAATAGTGAGAAAGGCTTAAAAGGTCACTGATCTATGTTGCAGAGCTCAAAATGTGGCTCGGGAAACCATGGTACGCCGCAGCTAGGCCGGAGATGACCGTGGAACTCGAATCGAACGAAGACTGGACCAAACTTTGTTGTAGTCAGGCCTTGAATCTTCAAAAACCAGGCGTGTAGGAGCAATAGGAGGTGATTGTAGGGCCTCCATAGCCTTGGAAGCGATGGATTCCGGTTGCTTTCTCCATAAATCATAGAAGCAGTAGAGGGTTGGAACCCTAGTAAAATGGAGCTCAGAAACAAAATAGGCTCATAACACAAACAAAAATGTAATATAGGCACACATAATACTCAAACAAAACAGTAGATATAGCGATTTTGAAAAAGGAGTTCGGAAACCCTAGCTTTTTGAGAAAAGAACAAACATTGAAAAACTTTGGATTAACCGAAACAATCAAGTAGTGGTGTAAAACATAAAGAATAAACTAAAAAATCATTTTAAAAGACAGATATTAAGAGACTTAGGCTAAAATTAGGATTTTTTTGCAAATAAAACCGGTGAGGTAAGGAACCTGGCCATGAAACTCTTTAATAATGGTGTTTATCGCACCATTGGACTAAGAAACCACCAGAGAGTAGGCCGGAGATGAGATGATCAAGGCTTCCAGGGACCTTCTTTCATGGTGGAAACTCTTGGATTTTCAAGTATGGAGGGAGCCAGTGAGATAAGGTTTCACGGTAGGTGATGATTGAAAGAGGCGAGGCCGGAGTTGGTCGGAGTGGCGGTGAGAGCCATCGGAGAAGATGAACCCGAAGGTTCTAAAGAGAAGGGGGAGGTGAAGGGTTAGAGAGAGAGACCAGTCTCTCAATGTGAAGGGTTTTGGGGGTTGTTTGATTTATTTTGGGTAAATGAATCTAGGTCGTTGATCTCAATCGATCAACGGCTCAGATTGAATTAAAGCTGGGACGGGTTAATTGATAGGTATGGGTCGGGTTAATTTTGGATATGGGTTGGTCTGAAATGGGATTCAATTTGGACTATGTTTGCAATAAATCTTGGCTAGCAATTAAATAGCCATTTTTCCTTTTTTTATTTTATAAAAATAGTTAAAATGATTTGAAAAACAAATTTAAAATACTGAACTAATTAATAATATATAAATATTAATATAAAAATACCATAAATTATTTTATAATTATAAAATATGGTTAATTGTAAAATAGGCTATAATTGCAATATCATGCAATTTAGCTTTATAAATTCTCAATAAATTTGTAAAAATGTGTAAAAAATCATATTAATTTTAATTTTTTGTAAATATGAAAAAGGAAATACGTTATTCGCCAAAAATGATAATTTGGGAATAATTTTGGATTTTATACTGTTAAAAATAGACAATAAATTAATTCTAAAAACCCTTAAAAGTTTGAGAAAAAATACCAAAACCTTTGGGCATGCTTATATATGCATACATATACTATTTTCAAAGTATTTGAGTATATATAAAAATATATAGGGAAAAAATGGGTATCAACAATCGATACATCGTAAGGAGCACCTGTTACCTTTCTGTCACGACCCAAATCGATGGTCCGCGATAGGAACCTATTACCTTACTCAATCGAGTACCAACATAACGTATCTTTTCATATCATACAATCATAGGTAGATGAGCTAGAGAGGTTATCATCACATAGGTAGAATAAAACATGGAGAAATACTCGACATTAGATGATCCAACATGTAATCCAAACTTATACATATGACGTACGGGCTTATAAGGCCAGCATGACCCTTTATATACTCAAAACATAGGCCGACAAGGCCATACAAGGATCTATATACATTACATTTGTCTACAAGCCTCTAAGAATACATAATATTGTAAAGGTCGGAACAGAGCCTTACCCTACCAAACAATACACATCTAAATTATACTGACTAAACAGGCAAGTATGGAACAAACAGAGTGCACCAATATCACCCGTTGAGATGAACGCATACTTGGAGGACTCTTGACCTGTCTATTTATATCTGCGGGCATAAAACACAACGTCTTCAGGTAAAAGGGACGTCACTACAAATAATGTATCGAGTATGTAAGGAATTAAAATTAGTAGACAATAGATATGAGAGAAACATGGAGTAAAGGACTCAACATGTAAATCCGAATAGCTCTGTGAAATCTTTTAATATTTCAAATGTCGTACATATACATATAAATGCCATATCGTGCATAGGTACATGTGTTCATAACATCATCAAGCCTCTAAGGACATCCCATCATATCATCTCGACCACGTGGACAAAATCATCAACGTATACTAGTTGATCACGTGGTGATATGTATATAACGACATAACCTTTCGCACATATATATATATATAGATGAAAACTGTGTATTTGCTCATTTCTTCTGTATAATTTGGACCATGCCAAAAAAGAAGAAAGAAGTAGCCTTATTATACCTGTAGTAGAAAAAACTCCATATAATACTCTTGAAAAAGATTGTACATATTTCTCTAGAACCGCAAAATTTTACGTAGCTATGATTCAAACAAATTCACGTTGGAATTGTGTTGTTGCAATTTAAAACCGCAACATTGGTTTGAAATTTTTTCCTTCTGTTCTTGAAATATTCGAACCGGGAAAGAGATGTTCCTTGCTTTAAGATTTTGGACCTTTATTTGGTTCTTTTGTCAAATTGAAAATGAAATAAGATTTTAGTGAATCTTTATCTATCAAAAGTGTTTATTAGCCACCTAACCTTCGGAATGACTAAGTGTCATTTCATTTGTTTAGCTAATGCTGCCACGTTACCTTTCTTGGGAGGGGTGTTTAAGCTTATCTCATACTTCGTTACCTAATTAGGTAATGCTCTGTTATCCGGTAATTAATTAATTACCCACATAATTAAGAATTATTTAAAATTATCTAAAAATATTATTTATTTTTTAAATATACTTTATACATCATACTATCTTAGTCATATGGTACCTGGAATGGTACTAGTCCATAGCTATCTAGTATTTCTCTCGATCTGTATTTTATCCCAAATCGGACACCTTCAATGAAACTCGTTTTCTTCGATTTACTTGCGCTCTCACCTTCATTAATTTACTTATACCTATTTGAAATAGCATAATACTTATAATTCCAAAATAATCTCATTCCCGCACTTACGTTGATTAACTTACGACGAAATTTTAACGTACAAAAATGCGGGATGTAACATTATTCCCTTCTATGGAACATTCGTCCTCGAATGTTGATTGATGCACTTGTCATTATCATAACATACAGTTCTTGCGAATACTTTAGAACTCTCCTTGCCATCTAAGCAACTATTCTGTGAATAATTCCAAAAGCCAGGGTATTCACCTCTTTAGGCCTGTTACTCGCACCATGACATGTGGTCGGACTCTTTCCAATTTCGTAACTCTTGCTACCTTCTGTCATGCAGCATGTACGACTTTTTTTTGTTTGTGCGCCTATGCGACTCATCTCTCCTTTTTCCTCTAGTTTTTAGCCAATCTCTAGGCGTTACTTTGTGAGCATATACAGAGCTTGAAAAGATGTCTATTTGGGCATTTATAGGTATAGTGAAGTTCTTTGCCCGAAACTTCATTGAACTTACGAATATTGCTATATCTTATTTCATAGACTCGGTTATCCATTCGTATGACTCTACTGCATCTAGTTAGGTTATATTATACAATAGCTCTTACTTCAATTTATCGTTACTGAGGTCTTCTACTAAACTCCAGGTTACTTTCGTTGCTTATCCCATATGTATAAATATAAGTTATTTAATTTACTATTTAAGAATGATGATCTAGTCTTATCTTATACTTTGTGAGTGTTATCCATCCATTATTTATTCACCTTACTCTTAATCTACAATATACTAATGATAACTTAAAACTTTTTTTTTATGTAATACCTTTCCACTAGGGCTTACATCTCATCCGGGAATATCTGAAGTGATTAGACTAATCCACCTAGGGGATACTATACTTTCTTAACCGTATTTCATTGCATCCCAGATCCACCTCATGTGGGCATTTTAATCGTGTATAATTTATGAAATCCTCTTCAAATCACTATTCAATCGAATGCCCAAATGTCATCCTTTATCTATCACAATTATCAGGGCAACATTCAATCTCTTCTAAATTCCATTCGTCTTAGACTCGTTTTGAGTTCTTTCAGGCTATACTAGACTTTGTATAATCTAGAAAAAACCATAAGCTCTCTTGTTTTTCATGGGCTTAATTCCGAGGACTTATCTGTTCTCGTCACCTTCTCACTCACCCTTTCTTGTTCTTACTCTTGTCTTCCTAAAACCTATTCGATCTACCATACTTTAGCTTGTGACCTACACATATCCATTTATACTGCTCACAATCTTGATTCACCATAGATTTCCTTGTATTATTCTAGAACATCAAGCGAGACTTTCATCGTCTCCAATTCTTTTTTACTCTCTTGGCTAGATCTCTCGGTACCTAGAATCCATAGACTGGAAAATATACCATTGACGATGCTGCTATCATTCCTGGATATTGAATCCTCATGCTTCTAGCCTTCTATCCAAAGTATGGACTATTCACAGCCGTCTACATTTGTGTATTTCATACGTTGTTCACCTTTACCTTACTTACCTTAAAATCTCGCGTCATATCATTTATCTCTTTTCACGGCATCCCTTTCACATAGGTATAATTCGCGTCCATAACTTGAAGCTCTATTATAATACATGCACTTCTAGTGCATATACAATACTGGCAGGAACTTCATTCACACTTCTTATAAGGTCGGTACCCTGGTTTTATCGTAGAGTTATCATAAAATATGGCTAATTTACTATCTCTCTTGCATCTATGATATTAAGAGTGATTCTACAATGTTCTCAATCACGATGCCCATAATTTTCTGGGTCCAATAATCTAACTCCTATTTACTTAGTTGATATAGCTCTTTAGTTTGATCTTTCCTCTAATCAAACTTTATGTAAAATTAAGATATCTTCCGATTGACAAACGGTTCATACCTTTCCCAGTTCGATCTCGACTCCCTGTTTGTATCCCTTGGGGGCTTGACCACAAACCTGTTAGGATGAAGTGAACCCGAGGGGACTCCTAATTGATCATTCTCATCTCGGATTTTTGACTGGGAACAGTTGCGCACATCTGACCATATCACTACTAGATACTCGATCAAGTTCTGCTTTAGTTGTCAAGAAGCAATTGAGCTTCACTCGTTCGAACCATGCATAAAGGCATGTATTGTCCAATCATCGAAGACCAGTGGCAGTTCCATTATTTCCATCAGCCTACACACGAACTCCCTAAATATCTCATTGTTCCTTTGTTTCATTTTGAAGACATCCAATTTCCTCGTAGCCACCTTTATGGCCTCGACATGGGCTTTAACGAAGGAGTCTGCCTGCAAATGAATCAATAGAGTTAGGAGCTAAGTTGTGATACCAAATCTTAGCTCCTTATGAGACTGTTTCCCCTAGCATATTCAATAACAATGATTTGATTTCATCATCATTCAAGTCATTTTCTTTGATCCCACAAGTGTATGAAGTAATATTCGTTAGGGTCGGTTGTTCCATTATACTTGGGTATGTCGGGCATGCGAAACTTTTTGGAAATGAACATCGGAGCCGCACTTTGAGGGAACGGTTTTTGTATAATTTTTTTGAGATCTAAACCTTTCAAAATTGGTGGTGCCCCCGGTATCTGATCTACACTGGAGTTATAGGCCTCCATTTTTTTATCAACGTCTTCCATTTTCTTTTCCCCGGATTTGATCCTCTTGGTTAGCTCTTCGAGCATCCTCAAATTCCTGGGGTTTGTCCCCAAGCCACTTTTTTCGAGCCTTTCTAGCGCTGGTTCAGTGTACTGAGTATTTACTGGTTCGGCTATATTTGGAGTTTTATTCTCACTTTAAAGTTAAGCGATGGTGATTTGCTAAGCTTGCATAATATCGAATATCACTTGGAGGCTAACTCCCCCATTTCCCATTCTTTGTGTTCTTTGGACATCGGATCGGACTTCCATGTGCATATTTCCTTTAGGGTCCGTGCCGAGCTCTGCATTCAAAGCGATGTGCGAACTAATATCAAATGGTTCCACATTTGGCACTTCTCCTGGGTTTATCGGTTGTACACCAACCCCTGCATTGTTGTTTTCTCCAAGACCTTCATTGTCATTAACATGTGCGTTTTGTGTACTAGACATGTTTAAGCCGGAGAATCAAAAAATCTTGACAAGAAAAAATGTAAAGATAACATGTGTAAAGAGAACCAGTAAAGAAATAATCACTATTATCTTTAGCCCCGCGTGTGCGCCAAACTCTTTACCTTGAAAATACGAGTAACAATTAAATTTGATTTGTGGTTTTAAAGATATGTGACTTAGTTCAATTCCAATTAATAATCAAGAAATGTGGAGTAGGAGTGAAAAAGACAAGTGAATCAAACTAATATTACTTGATAGTAGTGACCTCGAGACGGGCTAAGAGCGATAAAGTAAAAAAAGTAAAGTAAGAACAATGAAGCTAAAGGACAATGCTGATGAACAGTAGGCGAAAAGGTAGAGAATATATTCTTTGCTTCGTGAAAAAAATGATCTACATATAATTGGGATCCCATGTACATAATAGGGAAACCTTAAATAAGGAATATTTCTATTTACAGTATGGAATATTCTTGATACAGTTGTCTAACCGCCTAGTACAGAATCATTCAATCCTATTCTAGGATTTGTGCCATGACTTTGGGGAGAGGCAGAAATCTAACTTGCTCTGGTACAAATCCATAATGGTACTATTTCGGGGTCGAGCATACCCGGCCTAGGTATTCCTCGAACTCCTCTCTCTGGACATCACACTGTCTTCAAGCTCGAGTCTGGTCCACTGTCTTCGAACTTGACCTCGCCCGGACTCGGGCCTTGGGCGAAACCTCAAGCCTATACATCGGGGGCATATGATTCTGACTGTATACAGATATGTGGCTAGCTAGATGGATGACACATGGCTAGTATTCCTCAACTGGATTTACAACTTTCTTTAGTCCTGATAGCTGAAAGATTGAGATGCGGACATCATATTCAGAACAACAGGGCCTCCCTCGAGCCATGAAAACCAAAGTCTACATACGGACAAGCCATAAGGATCCGGGTAGATATTCACCTGGAGGTACTAGAACCTGAAGTACGCAAGATCCGTTCATGATCATGTCATTAGTTACACCGTTTCTAAACTTAACCGATGAGATCCGCGTTGAATGCATATAATGCCACTAACGGCTAGGCAGGAAATTAGGAAAACAGTTATATAAGAGAGTATAAATATCCCCCTTTCCTCATTTGTATGCGCTCTAATTGGAATGTTGTATTGCTGATATTATACCTACATCGTTACACGTTTTTAGCCACGTTAAGCTACTAGGATTACTCAAAGATTCATCAATAAAAAGCTTTCTTTTCGCTATATTATTTTCACATCGTTCTTATTCTCATTGCTCTTACTTACTACTATCAACTTTATCCTCTCATCTCCTACTTCCAAAGATCAACGAAATTGGACTAAATCAATTGCTTAAAGCCCAAATATACAAATTTAACTGATTCAAACTTACTAGTCAAATTTTAGTTATAAACAGAACACAGCAGGGAAATACATTTCCCTCGGTTAAATTACCACTTCGGTTTAGATATACACAGGCTACCCAAGAAAAGATAACCGACAAATGTACACCAAACACCAGCACGCAAGGCCGGATGCCTTGACCCTGCCACAAAAACAGAACTCTAAAAACAAAAACCAATAAAACTGATAAGTGAGAAAGCAGCTTTACAACAAAAATACTGCAACCCTTCAATGCATCTGACCTTCAAAATCAAGCTTGATAGACAACCCCAGCATTATACTTCATATTATGATTCCAGAAGTGTAGACCCCAGCCATCTTGCCAACCACAACATCCAACATCGAAAGCCCTCTATGCAGAAGCAGTGGTGTCCTTCAACAGAGATCCATCAGCACAAAATTCACTTGCATAATTACAAAGAACTGAACCCTGATTTTGTTTCAACAAAGGTGACACCTTCAATCTCTATCCTCATTTGGTATATACTCTCTTGAAAAAATTAAGCAGTTGTGTCTGACAAGAGACCAAGGACCTCACTGTCATTAAAATTTGAGTCCAATGCAAGATCATAAGGGGTTTTACTTTCCCCGTTCAAAGCATGTGGATCAGCACCCCTGCAGTTAATCACACAAGAGAGCAAATGTTAACAGACGTAGATTTGAATTGCTTACTGATATGGTTTACAAAAGGATAAATCTGTAGGGAACATGCAACTGCCCCCATCAGAAGATTATTAAGAAGTATGACCACCCCCACCCAATGAAACACTAATGGGGAAACATATACGTATTACCACAGTATACTACTGATTACCTTGCAAGAAGCAACTTAGCAAATGCAGCTTTGCCTCTTACAACACACCAATGAAGTGGTGTCTGACCACTTGAATCTGAAGCATTTATGTTTGCACCATACTGCATAAGAAGCTCTAGCATCCCTAGGTCAGCTGTTTCACAAGCAAGGTGTAGAATGGAGCACCCATCAAACTCCCTAATTATATGCCTTTCACTTGGACTTGCCAATTCCATTTTTAAGCAAGCAGAGCTTGGATCAGTGTATGGTTGTTCTTGTAACAGCATTACTTTGGCAAGGGTTAAGGAAGAATTAGATGTGACTTGCTTGTAAATAGCATTAACATCTGCTTCAGAGCTTACAATAAGGCGATACACAGCTTTCTTATCATTAGCTCGAACAGCCTCCCACATCATTTGTGCTACAGAGTGACTGTCCTTGGTCCGCCGGACAAATGTTTTATCTGCATACTGTGATAATGGAGAAAATATTAAATTAATAACCAAGAAAGTACTGTGAAATGATAAAAGTCAAAACAAAGTCAATTTTATAGGAGAAAAGGAATATGCTAGGCTAGCCAAAAAAAAAAAAAGGCAAACACAGCCAATTGCAGGCCTGAATAACCAGCCCACAATAAGCTCAATTCTTCCATCATGTGATGGCACTTGAGTACTTCGCACTTAAAAGACATCATTCCCAATCAAACTAGAATATGGATGTGAGAACCAGGTTAGGTTTTCCTTTTTTCTTTTTCCTTTTTCTCCTATACTTATATGGTTTTTTTCCCATTTGGGAACAGAGAGGGGCCACGGGGTGAGATTGAAAGCCATTTTTTTTCCTTCCCCACTAATTATATTCCTCGGACCAGTTACCAAGCTCCCAAACATATCAAGAAACTTCATTCTAAACACATGATATCCATAGAGTTCGCAAAAATCAGAGTTCCAAGAACATGGGACAAGGAGGATCTTCTTGATGGTGTGACTGCAGTTATCAAGCTACCACTCTAATATTCTCAGAGATCTTTGTAGTCTCGCAGTGACATCTTTCTTCATAGTAATAACTCTACATGCAACCAAAGATGTCTCTTCTACAAATCTGACCAATAAAAAAGCACTCAATGTCAAAACAATTCTGAAGGATGATAGTAGACCTTTGCATGGATAAATTTCTCCTTGGTTGAAATGGGATCAGCATGACTTGGCTTGCTGATGTAGAGCTGTTGCAGTTTATCGGATCTGTACGAGCTTCAGTTTGAAACAGCCAATTTATATCAGAAAGCTGAAGATAACTTCAAAGGAGAAATGATTGAGGGGGTAACTTACCTAGCGGCACACACATTAACTTGGAAAGCACCTCTTGCTTGCAGTGACTCCTCCCAGACAGAATTTGCAAAGGTATTCCCCAACGACTGAAATAAAGCTATAACAGAAGGCTCCCACACTTTGACATCAAGTGTCAGTGACCTCACCTGCAAAGAAACAACCACAGCTGAGGAGAAGATGCAGAAACCAACTCAATGCACCAATATAAATGTTATAACTGGTTGTTAACTTTAGAAAGGCCTATCAACTACAAACACAAAAAATTTCAGAGGGGCTTACACAAAGTAGACGCTCAAAAGACACGTCTTTTCTAAATAACTCCAACTCTGTCAGAAAGAAGAAAACTAACATGCATATTTTCAAAAGCTAGCCTAAAGTTTCATAATCTACCAGTACAACAGTATCACATGTATCATTAAAGCTACCATCAAGAGGAACACCAGAAATTTCATTTTGCTGATCATTCAACTACCTAAAGAATTTCCAATACAGCCACATTTATGAGAGCCATAAACCAAGCAGAAAATGATTTCATAAGTATTTGCCTCTTGCAATGTACATGGTTGTCAACCTCTAAAACAATCAAAGTAACTGATTTTCAGCAAATAAAAATAAGAGAATAAGAAACAATCTTTTAGGTGACCATTCTACTGTTTAAAGTTCAAAAAGTCTCAACAGATCTTTAGTATGTTAAATACAAGGTAAATCCATGTAATTGCTAGAAGCCACTTTTGTGCATTCCAATTTTAACTTTTTTTACTACAGATAAATGAATATGCACAGAAAAGAAATGAAGTTTAGATCCCAACAAGAGGCAGTATAGCCCGCGACTAAATACAATGTATAAGAAATCTAAAATTTACCTTTGATACATGCACACCAAGATTACGATGAACACCTGAACATTCTATACAGACAAGAACACCAAGATTTAAAGATGCCCAATCTGGTTCAGCCGCACCACAATCAGCGCACTTATCATTGCCGCATACTCTACGTAATGTGTCAATTGGTTGTTCAGTTCTTGGTGCAGATCGTAGCTGTTGTGAATTTCTGAAATGGCGCTCATGATGTGCAGCGGTAAGCCTGTCAAATGAATGGTCTTCAACTGCAGGCGGGTCAAAATCTGAACTTTCAAATGAACTGCTCTCACTGGCAGATCGATGATGACCACTTCCCATAGGACTGGCAGTCAAACACTGAAAAATAAAGCTGAGACATTGTTATTGATTATGCACCGAATTAAGGCAATAAAAATGTATAGCAGCTTCTAATAGTTACCCTGTCAGGACCCTGAGAACTCAATAAAGAAGCAATAACTCCTGTTATTTTCTCAATCCAATCCATTTGGTCCAACGCACTCTCTGCCTGCAATAACGGGGAAACCAATAAATTCTGATCTCACAAGTCTAGCACACAATCCAGCCTGCAAGAATAGTGCAATGGTTGGCATGAGATATCCAAAATGAAATGCGATAGCTATTCACCTGCAAGGTGTAGCTCTTTGTAGGTGAGATAATCCTGAAGCAAAACCGCAGATCTGATTGTTCAGCATCAATCTTTATAGTTGATGTCAAAAGGTTTACAGTGTGATGAGCAACAGACTTTTCATCATGTACACCACCATGATAATGAGATGAAAGCCAGCGACTTAGAAGTCCAGATCCAAGCTCGGAACTATTTCTCTGGCCAGAATGTTGACTACCTGACCCCTGCAGAATAGAAAGTGAACTCAACAGACCACAAATTAGGGTTAGCAAGATGGTATTACTTTTACATCCCAGCCTATATTGCAGGTAGTACTCACATATGGTTTAGTGTTCTGTTTGCGATAGTAGTACAGCATTCCACGGCTATCAAGAACAAAAAACCTTCTTTTCCAGTCTCCCCTCAAGTTTGATGAACGCTTTGAGAGATAACCTTGTCTGATGGTTTGAACCTGAAAGATCTCTGGAATTTTAGCTGATGATAGGTGTGAAGGGTAGATAGAAGCACTTTAAAAACATGAAAGCAAATACATAAAGGATACAATAAGATTGACGCAAAGGTTCTCGATGATATAATAGTCTCAACACCTTTCCCCTCGAAGCAGATTGCATAACAGCTTCTATCTGCTTATGTGAACTTCTGCCAATGGCTTGTATACCATCTCCATTAGGAGATCCATTAGATCCATTCGAAAACCACCTGCTCTCTCGATCTACTTGTCTTTTGTATTCTTGCATCTTTTCGTTGAGAGCTGCCTTCTCATAGTTGGAGCGCTCTCGAGACTGTTGAGCATAAGTCAGGACCTGCAAAAAGATTTAAAATGACCCTTCAATATCTACCACCTATGAGACAGCAACAAATGCCAATTACTATATATGCATTTAAAATATCATGTCACATTGGCCGCAACTCAAGTATCATGTCACATTTGAAGTTTATGGGTTCAAGAATCTAATATGTTTAAGTTACTGGGTTTTAAATTAATAAATTGTATATATTCGATGAATTTCTTAAGACAATACATATTTTGGACAAAAGCTAATGGGTTCGGCCGAACCCGCATGCCATGCTCTAACTCCACCCCTGAGTCCCAGTCAATGTAGGTCCCATGTCAAGACAATGAGTCAATGCAAAACAGCATATAAGAAACAGAGTCATTATAAGAGTGTTTGCCATGTATGTCAAGATCAATGAGACATAAGGAGACATGAAAAGAGCCAGTTGGAACAATTCTAAGTATGAAAAGTAAGCAGAAACTGAGGACAGTTGGCAGAAGATGCAAGGTATCTCATTCTCCATTACCTAAATGCAAATTTGATCATTAACCTTTTTTGCGGGAAATAAAACAAAAATTGATTGTACCAATCTGCTATTTTAATTGTAGTGACCTCAATCAAATTGCCACCAATGAAAAGTAACAAGACAAACCTGATTGATATATGGCTCCATCTGATGCAAAAGCTCATATCCCTAAAAGACAGAAATAGAATGTGAGAAGTTGGAAACAAATAGGCTAGAATAGTCCCGAGCAGTATGACATGCCTGTTTGAAATAACGAAGATGAGCATCCATTGTACCACTAACTGCCTCCAAGAATTCAAACCGTTTCTTTGCTTCAACATTAGAAAGGGCGGTTACCTGGATTGTTATAATTCAAAAAGGGGGGAAAAAGTCAGCATGTCATTGCTATTAAACATTTTCTGAAACACAAAATCTAAGAGATCCCTTGAGATGCTCTAACTCCAGCTTCACTCACCAAACTGAATCGAGCTTGCTCGAAAGTTGATCTCGCACTATGAAGTTCCTGGATGAGTTAAAACCATGTTACGCGTTTTTTGCCTTCCTTTATTTCCAAAGTAGTCAATAATATGTGGAAATGTAAAACAAGTGTGACTTCACAATGTTATAGGCAGTATGCATGGCTGGCTGCTATTTCTGACTATACCTCCTCTAGGACACTCGCGATGTCACTTTTTGTGCCTTTCCTTAGTGACAAAAACTTCTCGCGAGCCTGCAGCATGGAGCACATATTGATGAGAATTAGATAATGTTTACTAATGGATATAACAGAAAATCCTAAAATCAAATCAACAACAGAGGAAGTATTCCTAGTTCTTTTAACTCAGAACTCCAATCAACTAGCATGTTTTGTGCAAACTTAAAGAGTTCCTTCAACCCCAATGAAGTGCTAAACAAATCACCAAGAGACATTTTCAAATGGGAGGAAACAATCGAGGTAAACCAGACTATCATGATAATAGGTACGTGCTAGCAATGTATTACAACATTTTTTGACAAAGAAATTTTTAATAGGTGTTTAATAGAGGAAAGGTTTCTGTATACTGAATACTATCTACAGATAAATATATCAGCAAAAGCATCAGATGGTGAAATTTCTCACAAGCATTAGGAATAAGAATACCTGATCATAAAGAAGGCTAGCCTTGTCAAAGCGCTTCCGAGCTTCCTGCAGAAAGAGAACACCTTGTAGCAAATACTTACAAAATCATTTTATTATATTTGAACAATTAAGCCCACAAAATCAGGTTTTTCACGTGTTGATTTTTTTTTATAAACCGAGAAACCCTAAGGCCCAATGGCGCATGCGGATAATGGGTCCGCCTTCTAACCTTATCCACTTAACTACAACGCTTTTGTCCCGGGATTCAAAACATGATGTGTGCCTAACCCACACATCACAGGTTACGCTTAATAGTAGACCAGAGTCATGGGGGCATATGTATATGTTTATAAACCTGTATATGTTTATAAACCTGAAGTAGCGATCAGAAATGCCTTTTAGAAAAGAAGGGAAGTCAAAGAATACCTTGACATCTTGCAGATCTATATTCACAAACTGCAGCAACCGATCATTCAGCATATGCTCAACCTGAGAATATAGTATGAATGTCAGAGAAGTAGGTGGTTAGCTAAATCCCACTATCAACTAATCACTTGCAGTTTTATTTTTTATCTTTTTCTTTTTTTGGGCGGCCAAGCTGCATGCACCTCGATTATTTCACAGGGTACCCGCTACCTCCCACCAGCACATGTACCGGATTACTCTGTCTACCAAGGCTTAGACAGATGAGAAGAAATCACTTGCAGTTATATTTTTTTTTTCAGCCTCAAAGGAGGAAAATCTAGAAATTTAATTATAGAATGAGTAAAGTCAAGAAGAATGCCAAGTAAAGGAATAAAACACCAAAGCGATCAGAAAATGCTGCTGCTACTGATAGAAACAAAAATAGTAAATCATTCAACTAGCACAAGAAGGGATAACTTACTGATGAAAGAAGGCCATATTCAAGTTCACATAAAAGGAGAGGGAAAAAAGGAGCAACAAAAAGAGAACACTATTTCTCTTTTATTAGGAAAAAGAACCATATTTCTTAGGTCACAGATGATGATAAATGGCCGTTTTGTGTTCTTAAAGGTTATGATCGACAAGATTTTAACACAGATACTGCAGAAATGAGTATCCGAGACAAGATAGGGCTTAGAATGGAGCTAATGAGTGTCACAGACAAGATAGAGCTTAGAATGGGGCTCATTCAAAATGACCTTTCTTAGAAGCCAGTACTGGTCAAGACAATAACCCCGGGAAGCACACCCAGAGAAAAGGGTAATATTGAATAGATTTTGAAATCATCTCTTGAAAGGCAATCGGTGCTGCTTTCTGCCTCGAATAAGGATTTGAGCAATATAGCATCCGAAACAATATTGCAACAATAACAAAACACTGAGAAAACACTGGAAACTTTACCTGTGACCGAAGAACTTCCTTATATGTCCCGATTTCCCTCAGCGCAATAGTAAATTTAGTCATTACAGGGCCTACATTTAGAACTGAGTAAGTCATTGAACACTTAATATGGCATTATTCAACTAAAGATCACATGTTGAAATTGGTTTTGTCATATGAAACTTGTGAAGTAAAAGTGGGAAACTATGAATTCAAATATGTCAAAGCACTAAGTTAGAATATCGAAAGGTGTTTCAGCATTTAGTAGAGTCAATCTCTTTATCCTTGTCAGATACAAAAGTTTTTGAAAGGACGACATTTAGCTGATGCCAAAAATGAAGGGAGAATAGTTCTGGAGATCTTCAGTCGGACATTAACTTATACCCTCTGGATACTTTATCAGACATATAATGTTGCAATGTAGAAGATCCTCAACTGAATCTCACTAAATTCTGATCACTAAACACTACAGTAAATTCAGTTTAGTAAAACAAGCAAAACAGGTCCAGGAAATTTTCTGAATCCCCCAGACATTCTTGTCAAACTTGGCATGTAACTAATTGGAGATGTGATCCAAACTCCAAAATACATAAACAAGTACCAAACGTTCATGTCTCATTCTCAGCACACTCAAAAGTCAATACCAAATAGACAGATATCAAAGAAACAAAATACAACAACAACAAAAAAGACAGATACCAAAGAAACAAAAAACTCAGTGTAATCCCACAAGTGGGGTCTGGGGATGGTAGTGTGGGTAATGTGTACGCAGACCTTACCCCTACCTTTAATAATGCAGAGACGCATAGAAACGAAAAATAAGATAAAAATAAAGTCTAGAGAATAGAGACTTCAAACAATGTAGAGGATCACAATTTTTCTTATAAGACGTGAAATGGTGGACCATTGAGACAGTTATAGAGGTTGCGGGACTGCTTTTCTAAGGGGAAGGGTGAGGCTCGTAAATATATATTTCTCTCACCAATAATTTCTCACGTATCCATTTGTCTGTGAGACATCTTTTTATCTATGAACCCACAAAAGGCGCATCTTATGTTTTGCCAATTGTTATTAGCACTTGAGAAAAGAAAGGGCTTATAACAGTTCTAATTGCCATTGGACAGATAAATTAGTGTGCAAGAAGCTATTGTGGCGTGCTAATCCCATTTCTCTAAGATAAAGACTTTAAACTGCCGAACATTATATGAATATATGCACCAACTTTTTACATACCTCCAAATGCAACACTAATGGGGTCATTGTGCCCCCCACCAAAGGTTTCCAGGGCGCTTGCGAAAGCAATATCTCCATCATATCCCTCTCCAAGTCCTTCCCTGAAATTAGAAAAGAAAAACTCATACTTGAAAACCACTACAAATTCACCAAGGATAAAACAAGAGGTTGGGCACCTATTAATCACCAAAACAACCAAAAAGACTTATAGAAAGCAAACCATTGAACTGATACAAATACTCGAGTCCTATAACACAAATTAACAAGCTTTCACCGTGACCTTGCCTGCTGAATGGCAGCTGAACAACCCTCCACTAATCTAATAAACAGTTGTGGTCTCTGTGCAACATTAAGTAGAGTCTTTCTAGCTGGAACATCCAAACAAAATAATCGTATTCAACTACTAGAATTTCGGGAAGGACACTTCAACAAGATTCTAAGAAAAATATTAAATTATTTGTTGCATACGCCACTCTTTTAAGAAAACAGAAGACACTCTTTTTCTTTTCCTTTTTTTCAAACTGTATTTTGTTATGGTAAACCAACTGACTTTAGAAGTTGAAAGTTGAATAAGAACTTCATTATGAGAAAGAACCTACAAAAACCAAAACAGATAAAATGAAAATCAAGCAGTCATTTGACCAAAAAGTGGTACCACCACATTGAAACCATTGATATCCACACTACATTGAAGGGAATGTGCTCTGGGATGAAATTGCATGCATTAGATTACTCACTCACAGTCTTACATGCTCAATAAGAAACCAAATGAAAAAGAACAAAGCATAGTTTATTAAGCCAACAATGGTCAAAGAACACTCACGTGTATTTTCGACATCCTTTATAGAACTTCAAGCTTCTTTCTCTTAAGGATTCAGCACTTTCTTCGAAGCATTGCAGCTGTTTCACCCAAACATCATTCCACAGTACAAAGCTAAAATCTGTGAGGATCGACTTAAAGCACAAAATTTTCTCTCGGAGTAGAACAGTGAGGTTCAACTTAGCAAATGTTTTGAAATAAGTGTAGACCAAGACGTAACAACAACTTCATTGGTGCAAATAACGCATACTTTCATCTAAACTCACCATCTTCAAAAATATATTCATCATAGGAGTTAGTAACCAGAACTCAATTTTCACTTTGAAATATGACTTGCATTTCCATTTTGTATTTGACTCATCAAAGCTCCAGCTAACAAATTGCAAACTCAATTTGAGATTACTATATCAAGAGAAAACTAATTGCCCTTCTCGCCACTTATCTCATCAAAAATGTAGGAGTAGCATTTAATATTTAAAAGAAAAAAAAAAGATAACTTCATCAAAAAAAAATGAAAAACTGCATTTTCCATTTACACTAAACTGTAATTTTTGTTGGTTAAAGAAACAAATTCTTCATAATAGTGGATCCTTATAAGTAGTCAAGCCAGAATTAAAGCGAAAGAGTAAGAAGCAGTATAATTCTCTTAGTTTTTATCGCCTAAAGTTACAATATCAGCTAAAGAAGAGAAAGAACAAACCTGTTTACGGAACATGGGAGAATCATCCAGTTTACCAAAATGCATGTTTGCAACACTACTGATATGTCTTTTCCACTCCAATTCTCAACTAACATAACCAAAAGGTAAAAACAAAATAAAAATATGTTCGATCTTGGCCGATTTAAACTTCTAATACCATAACACCCTCACAAAGATCTACCACTTCGGCTGTCGATCTCAATTCATCTGTCTTCAGTAAACCAGAGCAGTAACTGCCGCTACAACTTGCTTCAGCTAATAAATATTCAATGCATCAAAAATTCTACCTCCCAATTGCTTACTCCTATAATTGGGAAATTGAAGTAGTTTAAATTAAAAGCAGCCAAAAAGGAATATGACCTATAAAAAAAAGGTAAAGTGAGGGGTATTGGTACAAAACCCTATAGAAGAAGCAGTAAAGGGATGGGGTAGAAACCCTAGAAGAAATGGAGAAAAGGAGGAAAAAAATCTAGGGAACTGAATGAAATGTATTGTTGTCAGCAGAAGCAAAGAAAACTCGTGTAGAAATTATTTCGAGAAGTTGTTGCATTCTTCTAATTACAGGGGTGATTCTCTCATTTTAATCTTTCAACTATTTAGCTAGTACTAGTACAATATTAGTAAACTTTCTACTTTAGTTTGAAAGTAAAATGGCAGCTGAAAATGAATGTAGAAGAAAGAAACCAATAAACCAATCTTTTTTATTTATTTGTGAGCCTAAAGAGGAGAGAGACACGGTTACTTTTACTGAGACGGGGGGACAGACAGACATTGTTAAAAGACTTCTTCAGATCTCTTCCCTTCCCTTTCCCTTTCCCTTTCCTATTAAGAATAAAAGAAACTTTCTTTTGTTGTTATTTTAATGCTGTCCGAAATAATTTTAAGAAACTAAAGCTATATTTGGCTATAACTTTAAGAACACGATTAACGAAACCTCTTGCCTCTAAAACATAGAGATTAGACTTATAAATTAACAACCGCGCAATTCTCTCGTTCAACGTCATATTGAGTTGTGTGTTGCACATTTATTATTATGTTAATCATATAATCTGAATTAACAGCAGATCAAATCATTGTCAAAATAATTTTCCTTTTTGTCAATAAGCTGCACATAAACTGTATACTCAAATTGATAGTAGCAATTTTAGTCTTTCAGATAAATCCCAAGTTTATGCGTTTATACGTACTTGCTAAGTGATAGAAACAAGGTTGAAGGAATAATTTTTTGTCGAGATGGTATTGACCGGCTTATGCAATTGAGGTGATGTGAGATCCCCGTGGACATGTGTTTGGGGAGTTTATATAGCGATTTGATAGCTATGGAGCGACTTCTGGCACGTTCAAGGATAAACGTCTCTTTAAGAGGAGAAAAATGTAATGAACCGACTTGTCGTTTTGTGTATTTGAGCTCAATTTCCCCTTTTGAAGCTCCCCATATGTGTATTTGTGGTTATGTAACTTTCGGGGATGGTTGATTTTGTTTTTGGGAGGTTTCGGATTGTTTCGGAATAATTGGTTCTTAGTTTGGTTGGAAATGTTGATTGAGGTTTGACTTTTATGAAAACAAACCTGGAATAGTATTTTGATGGTTCAAAGAGGTTCGTATGGTAATTTTGGACTTAGGCTTATATGCGAGTTGGCTCTTTTCACGAAAGGTTGGCAATTTGGAAGTTTAGAAATTTTCTAAGTTTGACCATAGGTTGACTTTGTGGTTATCCGGTTTGAATTTTGGTTCTAGGACTTGCAATAGTCTGTTTTGTCATATGGGACTCGTGTGCAATGTTTGGCGAGTCATTCTGAGTTAGTCTGATAGGAACTAGTCGTTTGGTTATAATTTTAGCGGTTCTTGAGTTTATTATTTATTCTATGTGTTGTTGTATCAGATTCATGGTTCCGGATGTTATCATGATGTTTTGAGATAAAGAGTGAGTTCGTATAACATTTTTAGACTTGTGTGGATATTTGGCATTGAGCCCCGGGGGATCATGTGAGTTTCATATGCATTTTGGAGTGATTTGAGTGAGTTGCAGATTTGTTGCTTCTAGGATGATCTACAAGTCTCGAAAATAGAGATCATGTTCGCATTTGTGGATGTTGCATTTGAGAGGTGGTCAATGCATTTGTGAGGTTGGCTAGTGCTGCGCTTTGCATAGTTTTAGGATCATATTTGCGACGGGGCTATTAGGCAGGGATGACCGCAACTGCGATCAAGAGGTGCTTTTGCGAAGGGTCTTGTCTTCGCATTTGCGAAAATTGTTTGACTTTTGAGACATTCCCTAAATGCTCAGGCGTTGCATTTGTGATGCCTTCATTGCACTTGCGAGGAGTCGCATTTGCGAATTCACAATCGCAAATGCGACATCTGCACCTAGTTTAAAGAATGGAATTTCGGGACTTGGTCTTTTTTATACTCTAGGCTCGGTGAGAAGCAATTTTATGAGGGGATTTTCATACAAAACTATTGGATTTTGTCCGAACGGAAGTGAATTTTAAAGAAAAAGCTATTTTTGAACATTGATTGAGGGCCTTTGAGGTAAATATCTATCACGATCCTAGTTCACCAATCGTGAACCTGTCATGACGGCACCCAGTCTACACAACTAGGTAAGCCTAACACAATGCGGAATGTACAACTCTTATGAACAACAATTAAGATAAACGGAATGACATAAAAGAAATGTAATAGGTGCCGCTCGGCACATATACTATACCAAATACCAGAATATACAACCACCAAGACCTGAAAACTCACGGGCAACACAGGCTAAGAAAGTATAACAGTGGGCAGTGGCTCTATACACCAAGAGTATCTGTACAACCGAAATAAAGGAATAACTAACATCACTAGGAAAGAATAGAAGAAGACCCTCCGGATCTGCAGACATAGCAGATTCATACCTCGAGTCTCCGGAAAATGCTCTTAGGTCACCGGTAGTGTGTCTGATCAGATGACCTGAATCTACACAACAAAAGTGTGCAGAAGAGTAGCATGAGTACACCACTGCCGTACTCAATACGTGCCAAGCCTAACCTCGATAGAGTAGTGACGAGGAAGGTCAGGGCCCTACCGAGAATAATAAAAATAATAATAATAATATCGAACAGTGCAAAAATAGGAGTAAGTCTGAAATAACAGCAAACGAGATAAAAACTACAAGCCGTCTACAGTTAAGCTAACAAGGAGAAACCAACACAATAAGTACAAACAATAATCCAGGATCTCCGGGAATTGAACCCGCAGTCCATTTATACTCAACAACTCAGGATCTCCGGGAATCGAACCCGCTGTCCATATATCAGTATCATAGGATCTCCGGGAATTGAACCTGCAGTCCTTTATTCAGTATCATAGGATCTCCGGGAATTGAACCCGCAGTTCTTTATATCAGTATCACAGTATCTCCGGGATTTGAACCCGCAATTTGTATATCAGTATCACAGGATCTCCGAAAATTGAACCCGCAGTCCTTTACCTCGGCTGCACCGGATCTCCGGGAATTGAACCCGCAGTCTACAAAACACAAACACAATCAAATAAGAGAAAAACACAGAGAGATATGAAGTACATTGCTATAATTAACAACTAAATCCAATCTCAACATGTTCAAGAGAATTCAATTAAGACAAGTATGCATTTAGACAGTTAATCCTATCTAATCATGTTTCCCTAGCTAATACAGGATAAATCTTGCAATTAAACCAATTATATAACAAAGATAACATTGATTGAGCAATTCAAGTAAAATGGTTTTCCAACAATTTGCGCAAGTACACGCCCGTCACCTCGCGTACAAGGCATTCAAATCAACACATATATATCCTAGGGGAGAAAATTCCCCACACAAGGTTAGACAAGTCACTTACCTCAATCCCCGTATAAAACCGCTAAGAAATGACTCCTTTGCCATGAGTATCCGACCGAATGGACCAAATCTACTCAAACTAATTACATAGTATAAATAACATCGCAAGTAACTAATTGCACTGATAAAATTAAAGCTATGGCGCGAAAATGGGTGAAATGACCAAAATACCCCTCCAACAATCGGCTCGGAATTGAAATATTTTTACGTTTTCAGAACCCTCGTACTCTCACGAGTCTAACCATATAAAATTTATCGAAATCGGAGTTCATTTGCTCATTCAAAACATAAAATTTTCATTCTCTTAAGCTTAGAGCAAAATCCCCCATCGTTACACCTTAATTCCTCCAATTTTAGAGATTAATTCCATGATTTTATCAATATATTAACATAAATTGAGTCCATGAGTGCTTTCCTGATGATACCCCTTGATTTCCTCCTCAAAATTGCCAATCCTCTACTATTTCGAAGCCCCAAATATTTCTAATACTCTAAAATTTTCAAATTATACTAACCTTAAACCCTTCAGGAGTTTCGCTTCTCCGACTCCTGTGCCGCTTCAGTGGTTCCGCTTCTGCGACCCTTGCCTTAAACTCGAGTTCTGCTTCTGCGGACTCTCAGTCGCTTCTGTGACACCGCTTACACGGACACTTGTCCGCTTCTGCGGAAGGTTACTAAACGACCAAGCTCGCTTCTGCGGGAGCCTACCCGCTTCTACGGGCTCGCTTCAGCAAACATAGGTCCGCTTCTGCAAACTTAGCTGACCCCCACAATTCTCGCACCTACGCTTCCTTCGCCGCTTCTGCTGTCTAGCTTCTGCGGTCCAAGTTCCGCAGAAGCGGATTCAAGCCTAAGTTTCAACCAAAACTTCCGAAACCTACATACTATCAAAAACCCGACCATATAATGTCCGAATGACCTGAAAATTTGCACACATACCCAAAATCACCTAACAAAGCTACTGGAACTATTGAAATTCCATTTCGACCCCCGGATCAAAATCTCACCTATCAACCGGATTTTCAAAAATTTCAAACTTTGGCATTTCAAGCCTAAATGAGCTACGGACCTCCAAAATACATTCCGAACACGCTACCAACCCCGAAATTACCTAATGGAGCTAACGGAACCATCGGATTTCCGTTCCGAGGTCGTCTTAACACTATTCCAAATACGGGCCATTTTTCAACTATAAAGCTCCTATTTAGGGACTAAGTGTCCGAAGACACTTCGAATTCTAGGATCGAACATCCCGGCAAACCACAATAGCAGAAATGAGCTTAGGGGAAACAGTTAATTGGGGATCGGGCGAAAATTTCCAAAATGACCAGCCGGGTCGTTACATCTTCCCACACTTAAACATTCGTTTATACGAGCATAGATAACATACCTGAAGTACTGAAGAGATGAGGGTACTGGCTGCGCATATCCTGCTCGGTCTCCCAAGCCGCCTCCTTGGCCAGCTGACCCCGCCACTAGACCTTCACCGAAGCGATGCTCTTTGACCTCAGCTTTGTGATTTGCCTGTCCAAAATGGCCACTGGCTCCTCAACATAGGATAAATCCTTGTCCAGCTGAACTGAACTAAAATACAACACGTGCGACGGGTCACCATGGTATCTCCGGAGCATAGAGACATGAAAAACTGGATGGACTCCGGCTAGGCTGGGAGGTAGGGCCAGCTCATAAGCAACCTCCCCAACACGCCTCAAAATCTCAAAAGGCCTAGTAAATCTCAGACTCAGCTTCCCTTTCTTCCCAAATCTCATGACGCCCTTCATGGGCGAGACCCGAAGTAGAACCCGCTTGCCAACGATAAATGCCACATCGCGAATCTTCTTGTCCGCATAACTCTTCTGTCTGGACTGGGCTGCATGGAGTCTATCCTGAATCAACTTGAGATTGTCCATTGCATCCCAGGCCATCTCAGTACCTAGCAACCTGGCCTCGTCCGGCTCGAACCATCCCACCAGGGACCTGCACCTCCTACCATATAGGGCCTCATACGGCGCCATCTAGATGTTGGACTGATAGATGTTGTTATAAGCAAACTCCGCTAGTGGCAGGAAATGATCCCATGAACCTTCAAACTCAATCACGCACGTACGAAGTATATCCTCCAAAATCTGAATAGTGCGTCAGACTAGCCATCCGTCAGGGGGTGAAATGTTGTGCTCAGCTCCACCCGAGTACCTAACTCCTCCTGCACGGCCCTCCATAAACGTGAAGTAAACTAGGTGCCTTTGTCTGAAATGATGGAAACTAGAATACCATGCAACCGGACTATCTCCCTAATATATAGATCTCTGCCAACCGTTCCGATGAGTAAGTAGTGCACACCGGTATGAAATGGGCGGACTTGGTCAGCCGATCCACAATGACCAAAATAGAATCAAACTTCCTCACAGTCCGTGGATGTCTAGATACGATGTCCATGGTGATGCGCTCCCACTTCCACTCTAGGATCTCAATCTGCTGCAATAACCCACCTGGACGCTGATGCTCATACTTCACCTGCTGGCAGTTGAGGCATCTAGAAACATAGTCAACTACATCCTTCTTCATCTGCCTCTACCAATAGTGCTGCCTCAAGTCCTCATACATCTTCGCGGCACCCGGATGGATGGAATACCGCGAGCTATGGGCCTCAGCTAGAATCAACCCTCGAAGATCATCTACATTGGGCACACAAATACGCCCATGCATCCTCATCACTCCGTCATCCCCGATGGTAACATCCCGAGCATCACCGCGCCGAACCTTGTCCTGAAGATCAAGTAAATAAGGGTCATCAAATTGTCGCTCTATAATGCAATCAAATAAAGAAGACCGAGAAACCACACAGGCCAAAACCCGGCTGGGCTCCGAAAGATCCAATCTAACAAACTGTCTGGCCAAAGCCTGAACATCCATTGCCATAGGTCTCTCCGAAGATGGTAGATATGCCAAACTCCATAAACTCTCTGCCCGACAACTCAAGGCATCGACAACCACATTGGCCTTGCCCGGGTGATAAAGAATAGTAATATCATAGTCTTTTAACAATTCCAACCATCTCCTCTAATGCATGTTCAAGTCCTTCTACTTAAGTAAGTGCTGCAAACTCCGATGATCAGTGTAAATCTCACAAGGAACCCCATACAAATAATGATGTCAAATCTTCAAGGCGTGAACAATGGCATCTAGCTCAAGATCATGGATAGGGTAGTTCTTTTCGTGCACCTTCAAATGTCGGGATGCATAGGTAATTACCCTATCGTCCTGCATCAATACTGCTCCGAGTCCAACCCGTGAGGCATCACAATAAAATGTATAGGACCCCGAACCGGTAGGCAACATCAAGATAGGGGCCGAAGTCAAGGCTGTCTTGAGCTTTTGGAAGCTCGCCTCACACCCCTCTGTCCACTGATAAGGGGCACCCTTTTGGGTCAATCTGGTCATAGGGGCTGCAATCGAGGAGAACCCCTCCACAAAGCTACGGTAATAACCCGACATACCAATGAAGCTACGAATCTCAGTAGCTGAGGAGGGTATGGGCCAACCCTACATGGCCTCCACCTTCCGCGGATCCACCTGAATACCATCGCTCTTCACCACGTGGCCTAGAAATTCCACCGAACTCAGCCAAAACTCACATTTAAAGAACTTTGCATATAATTGTTTCTCCCTTAGAGTCTGAAGCACTATCCTCAGGTACTGCTCGTGCTCTTCTCGACTTCGGAATATACTAAAATATCATCAATGAAAACAACCATGAACGAGTCAAGATATGGCCTGAATATGTTGTGCATCAAATGCATGAAAGCTGCTAGGGCATTAGTCAGCCCGAAATATATAATGAGGAACTCGTAATGACCATACCGAGTCCTGAAGGCAGTCTTAGGGATATCTGGCTCCCGAATCTTCAGCTAATGATAACCAGAGCGCAAATCAATCTTGGAGAACACCTCTGCGCCATGTAGCTGACCAAATAAGTCATCAATACGTGGCAAAGGATACCGATTCTTCACTGTAACTTTGTTCAACTGGCGATAGTCAATGCACATACGCAGAGAACCGTCATTCTTCTTCACAAACAACACAGGAGCACCCCAAGGCAAAACACTGGGCCGAATGAAACCCTTACCCAACAACTCATGTAACTAATCCTTCAACTCAGGAGGAGCCATGCGGTACGGAGTAGAAATGGGCTGAGTGCCCGACAATAAGTCAATACCAATATCAATATCTCTATCGGGCGGTATG
Organism: Nicotiana noctiflora; assembly: GCA_032618575.1. Classification (NCBI taxonomy): domain Eukaryota; kingdom Viridiplantae; phylum Streptophyta; class Magnoliopsida; order Solanales; family Solanaceae; genus Nicotiana; species Nicotiana noctiflora. The sequence goes on from JASVEL010002797.1 coordinate 141,111, forward strand.
CCCGGGAGATCAGCTGGAAATACATAAGAGAAATCACGTACCACTGGGAATGAATCAATAGAAGGAGTGTTAATACTGACATCCCTCACATAAGCTAGATAAGTAGCACACCCCATCTCAACAATACGCTGAGCTTTGAGAAAGGAAATAACATGGCTGGTGTGTGATCTAGAGTACCACTCCACTCAATACATGGAATGACTGGCATAGCCAGCGTCTCAGTCTTGGCGTGACAATCAAGAATAGCATGACGGGGTGACAACTAGTCCATGCCCATAATAATATCGAAATCAACCATACCGAGCAATAAAAGATCAGCTCTGGTCTCAAAATTATAAATAGTGACCAAACACGACCGATACTTGAAGCTTTGTATGCAGTGAAATCAGAGAACTTAATTTCTCGCTATCAAGCCATCTCAGAAGAATGCCTCGAGACCCCGAGGGCGTGGAGCCACGACCGAGTCCCCTCCCTATGGGCTCGTCGAGGTCCGACTTGAAGAAGATAGAGGTCAAGGCCAGAATAGAAAGGGAAGTTCCCAAGGCATACATCTAAGTCTGACATAGCCAACCTATCCAGAGCCTATGATGAAGCATCAAGTCTAGCAGTCCCATCTCCATAGTTTACAAATAATGCATGTAGTACTATAGCCGAGTTCCCCTCATATATAAAATGAACCCACACTACTTTGTAAGGATTCGATGTTGCTCCAACTATTCTCCACTAGATCAATAATCTCTCTCTCTCTCTCTCTCTCTCTCTCTCTCTCTAACTTTCTTGTTCTTATTAGCTCGAGGCCACTCTCTGCGCTTACTGCTTTTATACTTGTACTTCATTTATTATTTGGTATTGGCCATAAAGAGTCTTGTTTGATCATATTTTAACTGTTGCCCCATTCCCGACTACCCCCGATAGCTTAAGATCGAGCCCAAGTATTGGCCTCGAGGTCCTCCATCGGCCAGTCCGAAGCCATGGTAGCAAGCTCCCCGGTTTGATCATAGCCCCATTTTAGCTCGTATTAAATCGTTAAACTTCATATCTTAAGCATCACTTGCTCTAACAACTAGTATAAAATTAGATCACGTATTTTTAGAATCCCATTTACAAATTTAATTATTGTTACCATTTTTATGGTAAAAAGTTTTGCGCCCAACGTGGGGCTAAAATAATAGTTATTATTTTCTTGTTGTTATCAGTACACAAACGCAAGTTATCTTTCACACTTTTTCTTGTCCAAGATCTCTTGATTTAAGGTCGAAATGTCTGGCTTTGTAAATAGAGTCGTGAATGATAACCTCGAAAACCACGGGGAATATGGCTTGGTTGTTTTGGCTGTTGGCACACCACCATAGAATCCCAATGACGCGCCCAGACCGATTCTAGTGGACGCAAATTCACAGGATGCATAATAGGTCGACAAAACCTCATGCACTGACAAAAGCATACAACATAGCAACCAACTGGAAGACTAAAAACCCGAGCTCAGGAAGCGCAAGAAGTTAGTCTTCACGTTATTTTTGAAATTTTGCAGGTAAAGTAGTCGGTTATTGCTCAGTTACAAAGCCATCTAAAGACTCCCATCACAGTTGCACCGGAAACTACTCCCCCAACCAAACAGGTACCAGAGAGGTTAAATAGCGAAGGATCGGTAGCGGATCCTGCCATCGTGAGAATGCTGGAGGATCTCACCGAAAGGATCAAGTCAGGCGAGAAAATGATAGCAGTCAACGATAAGAAGGTCGAAACCTATAACTTCAGAGTTGACCAATTCCTGGGCACACCCTCGTTCTTGAAAGGTATAGATTTAAGGAAGTTCGTGAAACAATCGTTACTAGAGGAAGCGTCTCTGAAACCTATTCCCAAGAAGTTCAGAATGCCAGAACTCCCAAAATATAATGGGACCTCGGATCCCGACAAGCACTTCACCGTCTACACATGCTCGGTGAAGGGAAATGACACAAAAATGATGAGATTGAGTTAGTCCTACTGGAGAAATTTAGAGAAACACTATATGCGACAAAATTAGATGACTTGATTTTCTACTATCAAGGTGTTTTAGAAGCTTTCCTCGGGGCCCCTAGGGTAGAAGGTTTTGGTCTAGTTCTTGGTCTTGGGAATCGTTGGAGACCGAATCAAAGAGGGAAGGTCCGAGTCATAATGGAAGTAAGAGTCTCATAGGCGCATGACTACATCTGACAGGGCAGTTCTATCTTTGACCTACTAAGATGACTAGTGATAGGCCGTCCCATCTTTCCACTCATGTAAATAATATATGTACATTTTATCGAGTCCCCTTACCTACATAAGGGGAACTCACCCCACCTTGTAGGTGACGGATGTTTTTCCACTTCTAAAATAATAAATAATCCTCTCTCTCTCTCTCTCTCTCTCTCTCTCTCTCTCTCTCTCTCTCTCTCTCTCTCTCTCTCTCTTTCTTCTAAGTTAACTGTGTTCTTCGATCCCGAGGTCACCCTGGAAATTTAATTGTTCTTTGTTTGTTCTTCTAAAATTGATGGTATAAAGCCTTATATGTGTATACTTGTATGTTTTCCCCTTCCCAATTACCCTTGATAAGATCACCTTCGATAACTTCGAGGTAGGCTCAAGGCCTGGCCCCGAGGTATCCACTAGCATGTCCTAAGCCCGGAAACGCTCCTTACTGGTTCGATTATCATTTTGGTTAGCTTGATCTTTATTATTTTACTTCATTTTAGCGCTAATAACCCTTCTCAAACTAGCTCGAGAACATATCACGTAATTGTTGTTACCATTTTCACGGTAAATAGTTTGGCGCCCACCGTGGGGCTAAAAATAATAGTGATTATTTTCTTGCTAGTTTCGTCACTTAAACGCACGATATCTCTCACACTTTTTCTTGCCCGAGATCTCTATTTTTAGGACTGTACATTCTGCTCGATCGGTTAAATGAGAAATATGGATCTCAGGAACAATAGGGGAATAGAACCGAATAACCCGGAGTTCAATGCACCCCCGGGCTAGGTTCGAGCATAGAAAAGAGTCGCCCAACATGACATCCACACGATTATCGAGGAGGCTGACGATCCCCAGTACCCCATATCAAAGATGACAAAAACATCCGCTACAAATGGATTGACGCGAAAGCTTTTACCTGAAGTAACCCTCGTATTCACTAAGAAGGACCTCGAGACCATGGGAGAATTACAAAATAATGACATGTTGGTGATCTCGTTTATCTTATACAATACCAGGATAAAGCGCGTGCTTGTAGACCCGGTTAGCTCAACCAACGTGATCAGGTCCAGAGTGATAGAACAGCTAGGCTTGCTTAGCTAGATTAACACAGTTCCTTGAGTCCTCCATGGTTTCAACATGATCGGGAAAGAAGCGAAAGGAGAAATCACCCTCCCAATCAACACATCTAGCACGAACTAGAGCACCTAATTTTAGGTCATCGATGGCGACATGAGGTACAACGATTTTCTCGGTAGACCTTGGATAACGATATGAGGGTAGTGCCTTCTACTTTACACCAGGTGGTAAGATTTCCCACGAAAATGGCATTACAACAATACATGAAGAACAACGGATGACAAGAGAAATGTTCGTGGTTCACTATGAGCCGTCAAACTCCCCACACTCTGCCTCAAACGAGGAAAAAGGCATGCCAACCGTCAGAAATGACGAGGAGGATTCTAAGCCCCCGAACCTTCGTCGCCCCCAAAGAATCGCATGTGACCAAATGAACGATCGAAGAATTAGAGGAGACCATTTTGATCGATAACCTCCAGGACCGCAAGGTATACCTATGCACGAGGCTGGTCCTTGTCACACCTCCCTTTTTACTACACTACTTTGGGAAAATAGCATATAAATACGCTTGTAAGGTATACCTCGACGCTCAAATACCCGAAACAGATATAATAGCATAGAGGAAGGAGTTTTTCCAATTAAAGGACAATCAGTTCGGGATTTTGTTGAGATTAATCAGAGTCGCCACTTGGGAAGATAATGGTGTCCCAAGTCACCGGTTAATACCGAATCCGAGGAATTTGACTCTTAAAAAATGTCTGCGAAGCAAAGATCCGGATAAGGAACTTTGTTAACCCGGAAGAAGGTGTTAGGCATTCTCGGATTCCGTGGTTTTAGCACGGTCGCTCAATTGTCGTTCCCGACTCTTGTTTGACTCAATGTAGATTTTAACAACATATAGTGCCTTTTACTTAAATATTTTTACGGAATTTGCGACATCGCGAAAACATGCCTCGAGTCACACCGCAACCAGTACGCCTGTGACTTTCGGTATATTTCAGCTTTGTCGAGATTTAGATTTGAGTCGCACCAAGTGCACACTCGTTCAAAGGAAAGTACGTTAAATCGTGCCCTAAAACAACGTCTATCGGCTTTTAAGTCTTTTAGGAGAAGCTATGGAATTCGCTATTAGCTTTCCCAAGTTTACTTTATTATCTTATTACTAAATGGGGGCCCCGCTTGTTTTAATGTCGGGCGAGGCTCATCCCAAGTATTAAAGTTCAATCCTAAGAAGTGTATACTACGTTTTTCTAATTGTGTTTTTCCCTTAATCACATTTCTAACACTAAGCATTCCAGGCCCGTTTGATTTCTATTGTTATTTGGGCCTGGACCTTTACATCAATTATTTAGATCAGTAATGGGCCAGCCTAGGCCTTAAAGCCCAGGCAGTCTTCAGGCTTTCATTCAACGGGCGAATCAGTTTCGTATGGCAGTTCATGCCCACGTTACACATAGGGCCCAAACCAAATTGTAATAACAAAAGTATAACACAGAATTCATATAAAGAAACAAGTACTCAGAATTGGAAATGAAATCAAATCACTTTTATTTATTAATAAGGAAATCAGTACACAAAAAGAGTAGTCTTAAGTCAATGGTCTATGTACATGAGAACTCAACCAATTGTTATCACTATATGCTCATAACTAAGAATCTATACTAATATCTAATTATTTGCTAATGAGATATTCTGGAACACAGCCTACTTGCCTAGGAAATTAGGTTAAATTAAAGTGATTCAACTAATTATTTACAGTATCAAAAGGGAAACTAAACGATTAATCACAGATGTTTACTATATTTCCGGTTTCATTGTGAGCTATACCTCTCATCATCACCAGTTCATCCTAATTGAATTGCTTCAATATCTAATTATTTCCCCTTTTAAAACTCAATCAGATCTGAACCTAGATTCATAGAAGCAGACTAATTATGTAAGCAGTAACTATATGAGTCTCTATATCTAAGCGATTTAAGGGTTTAAACAGTACCAAACAGTTGGTTTTACAGTGACTTAGTTCATTACAACGTTATTAATTCAGTTACGCTCGACTTGAACTAATGTCTTTCATCTTTTAAAACTTATGTTAAAATATAGATCCACACCATGTGAGCAATTACGCGATTATGGCTTATGAGGTTATTATGAAGAACAATTAACGATTTAAACTGTGATTAGCTAACTTATATTTTAAGGTTTTACCTAATTTAACTAAGTGAAATACTACTACTATATTACTACCATCATACACTAGTTATTACATCATTTTTGTTTCTGTTTTCATACTACTACATTCTATACTACCACTAAAGCTACAAATCTAAACTATTAAAGCAGTAATACAAAAACTGAACTACAGATTCATAATGATAGGCAATTAAGCTGGGTCTTCATTCTTATTCAATCAATCCGTCATTACAACTTCAAATGAAAGAGAGATGTACCTGGATCACAAAGAAAATCCAATGAGTCTAGGGAGTCAAGCAGATAAGCACAGCAAGGTTTCGAACAGCAATGCAACAGATTGATTGAAGATCCACAAAGCAAAAAAAACCACAGCAAGAGCAAGTAAAAATCTCACAGCACAGCAAGTATAACCAGACCAGAATTCAAGCAAAGAACCCAAAAGAAGAATATCCCTAAGCTTTTACTCGAAAAATCCCAGAAATACTACTGTTATATTACTATATTTTTCTCTGAACTTTTTTATCCAAAAGCCAGCCCCTCTTCTACTCTTTTTGGGAGTATTTATAGGCATGTGCCCAGGCTGAAACTTGGGGAAAAAGTATGGGATAAAATCCCACTCCTCCCCCTCTTAAAATTATCTCATTTACACTTTGGCCCTATTTCAGTTATGAAAAACCCTTCCAGCATGTGCTGGAAGGTTCTAAAAGATTCCTTTAGGGCCTTTTACCAATGTAACCTTAAGGGTTAGGGATTTTTACTGATTTCCCTTTTTAGGGAGACCTTTATACCCTTAAATCTCTGCAAAATTGCAGAAATCAGGGGTACAAATGACTCCCTTACCCTTTTATGTTTCAAACTATTCACTATTTTACCAATTCAAGTTCCCTATATACCCTTAAAGACACTGCTGATTTACCCGACCTACCTAGGTCAGGTTTCAGCATTTTGGGGACTTATTTCATTAATGGCCAGCCCTTGCATTGGTATTTAAAGGCTGGCCAATTTCTACTTTAGGAAACTATTTCAATTCTAGCCTCTTTTAATCTAATTTCAGCTAATTAAACTAATCTGCAGGGCTAGCCTGCTTTATTGCTATATATGACTTTTTAAAATCTAGCCAGTCTCAAGTTGAGACTTAGCTTGGGTACTTAAACCCAAATACTGAACATAGTTGGGCCCAAAACCTTTGCAGGCCTCGCCACTTTAATGTTCAGGGCTAAGAAAAAGAGCCTGGGCAAGTCTGCATTTGCAGACTTAGCCATTTTGCACAACCAGCCCCTTTTGAGGTGGACTAGTGTGTTAGGACCTTATAGAGTTGGTCAACCTTTGCAAAGTTGACCACTCTTAGATCAATTATTATTTAATAACCTATTTTTGTTCATTTTAAGTCAATTAAACTAATTTGCAGGACTAGCCTGCTTAATTAAAGCATTCAGATTATTAAACTAATGGCCAGTCTCAAGTTGAGACTTAGCCTCGGCAATTGAAGCCCAATTACTGAACATAGGCTGGGCTAAGGTCTATGCAGACCTAGCCACCTAAAGGTTCAGGGCTCAAATAGAGCCTAGGCAAGTCTGCATTTGCAGACTTAGCCAATTATTACATAACTAGCCACCTTTAAGTGTTGGCCAGTATGTGAAGGACCTAGCAGAGTAGGTCAATTGCAAAATTGACCACTCTTGGTCACTTATTTAACTTGTAGCCTATTTTTTTCATTTTCAGTTTTAACCTATTTAAAAACTAACTATTTTCCTGGAACCTAATACTAGCAGCTATAACCAATTCCCCTAAAGTTCAAACAGTTAATCAGACATTCATAAGAAGCCAAACTAGCAAAAACTTAATCATTCTCAACATGCATTGTATACAGAAACACATATAATCCAATAAAGATGCATTAATCAACTCAAACTCAGAGGAAACAATTGATATGGTTGAATTTTAGTCAATTAACTTATATCATTAGACTACATGTGATAGAGTATGAATTCATGTCAATTCAAACCTAGTTACTACCAGTTCAAGTCATATGATAGCTTGAAAAACTTTAGAACCTTTAAGGTTCATGGCACAGTTACACATATAGCACAAACTCTCACAAAAGAGTCAACATGGCTCATTTAAACATAAAAACAATGGAATTTAACAGAAAAACATAAGCATGGTAATCATAATTCATTTTCAAGCACCAACCCTAGCTTGATGTATGCATGTGAAAAGTGAAGATGAGGAACAGGAAAGACATGAAGGAGCAATGAATAACATCCCTAAATCTATTATGCAAAAGTGACAGAAGAAAGATCATGGGCATGCATGTGAGGGTGCTATTTGAAGTAGTAATCCTTAAGTAGACATGAGAGTCTAATGGCTAATTCTAAAATTATTCTAAAAGGAAAACAATGAACACATGGAAAACTGGAGTAGAGCCAACTCAGATATGAAACTAATATTTAGTCCTAACAGTATAACTAAACATGAAAAGACTAATTAAAACTTAATATAAGGGACCAATAGCTAATTTTATCCATAAGCATGAGACAAAGAGAAGAGAAGAATCATTCAAACTGTCAAGAACTAACAAATAAGATTAAGACAGAATGAGAAAACATGCAAACAAAACGGAGAAGCCTAATACTAGCACATGACAAAGAAGAGGAAAGATATCAGGTTCAAATCAGAGAATCAGAAACCAAAATCCAAACATAGTATAAGATATGAATAACAATGACTAGACAACTAAGCATGTGAAGAATCATGGAGAAAGGAACGGTCATGCTGTGGAAAGTTAATAGGTCCGGACTCATATTACACAGCAGAACGAAAAGGAAGGAAACTGAACATGATTGAAACATACAAATCAAAAGAAAGACATGAAGATGAACAAGTTAAAACACTGGAGCTACAGAAGATGAAGAAGCACAAGGGATAAACAAAATATCAAGACGACAGACACAAAACAAAGGAAAGTAAAGTAAAACCCTAAAATTAACATGTGAAAACAGATAAGAAATATAGAAGATATATCAAAAGCCAACAGAGAAAGAAACAAAAGATGAAACAGAATAAGGGATATCAAGAACATATCTTTAAATCAGAGAAACAGACCAAAATTAAGACGAAAGACACCCTAATTCGTATGACAAACTAACAGATGTAATATATATATACGATAAAAGATAAGAAACAAAAGAAGATGAGCAGTCAAACAGGGAGCACATATGAACAAATTAAACCCTAAAACTAATCATCTGAAGCACAAGATATCAAGAACCTAAAATAACAAAAATAACAAAATAGATAGAAACAAAAAACATGCTAGCAAAGCAAAAAGCTAAAACACAAAGACGGGTGAAGGCACTTAGCTTGGCAGGGTCTGTCCCCCAAGCTTTCCTATTTCTTTTCTCTTTCACTCTCTCTCGGACTTCTTTTCTCTCTTTTCTTTGTTTCTTTTCTTTATTTTCCTTTTTCTCATTTCTCTTTTCTGTTTTTCTTTTTTAGGCTTCAAGAAGAAGCCCTTTTGGGTTTTTGTTTGCAGAAGGCTGTTTGGGAGGGTAAAAAGGTAGGGTCTTGAAAGATTGGAGTTTTGGGGTCGCCGGAGTTAGGGTTTCGGCGACCTTCTTTGGGATATTCGAGAAGTTCAAGGCAGATTCGAGGGGCATGGGTAGTATGGTTGGGTAGATCAGGTAAAAAGGGTTCGAATGGTGTTGGTTTGAAGGAGGTTCTCGTTGTTTGAGTGGTCACCGGTGGAGTTCCGGTGACCGGAGTTTCAAAAGATAAGGGTCTGTTCTGGGAGTTTAGGTGGAGAAGAAGAGAAAGAAGAAGGAAAAGAAGAGAGAAGGGAGCTAGAGGGACCGGCGACCACCATGGAGGGTGGTGGCCGCCATGGATGTCTAGGGTTCGAAGGCAACGATGAAGTAGAAGAAGAAGAAGACGGGAGAGAAAGAGAGGTGGCTAGGGTTATAGAATTAAGAATATGGCCGGCTCGTCCGGACCAAAGCCTTATATAGGCGATGTGAATAAGGTGATCTGGACCGCCCGTTAGATGAAGACCAACGACTCTCGATGGCGTTACTAAAACGACGTCGTTCCGTTACTAAAGAGACAAATGGTCTCTTCCGTTAGATCATTTCCTACGGACGCCTGGGATTAATCCACTTACATCAATTATCAAAAAATAAAAAATCCGCTAAAATTCTCAGCCGTTGGATGATGTAATGAACAACTGAGATCCCGCTAGTTCAAAAGCTTATGGACCAGATCTCTTGGGCCTACACATTGGGCTATTTAATTCAGATCTTTTGGCCCAGAACAATTATACCCAAACTATTTTTTGTATTTTTTTGATTTTATGTATTTTTTTATACTTTTTTTTTATTTTCTTTTATGGAATATTATAAAAACCTAATTTCCTACTTACTCTAATTATTAAGTATTTTTGCAATTTTCTACTATTTTTCTTTAATTTCCGCTATTGAGGACTATTTTTTTGCTAATTTTCTTCTTTAAACTAATTAATCAAAGTAATTACCTAGCCTACTTTTTTTTTTCTAATTTCTAATTATTCTAACACACAAAGTGTAGCTAATTTCATATAAAGCATGTAATTGCACTCAAAAATATATTTATTTTAATTTTGGAATTAATTGCCCGATGCAAAAATCATGTGCTCACAGCTGCCCCTCTTTGCTCGGGAACACGAAGAGTTTCAGTGCAAAGACAAGTGAGCAAAAAAATGAGAGATTTTTGCACATTGACACATTCCGTAAAAGCATTTTGGAAAACCTTTTGACCGCACCTTGCTTTAGAGGTTGCTTACATATCCTGGGCTAAACAGGAATCAGGTCAGTATAGTTCGGGAAGGTCTGGCAGTTTAAAAACTACCAGACTTACTGTTGCATTGACACTGTTGAGACCTGCTGACTTACTCCTTATTACACCGGGGGGGGGGGGAGAATGTAAACTGAAGAAGCTATTCTAAGCTATGTTTCTACAATTACAATTGTTCCTAATCTAGCCTTTGTTTTCTTCTTCTTCTCTTTTCCTTGATTTTCTGTGATGCCGACTCTCTTTTTTGTTGATTTTCTTTTCTTGCTTTCCTCTTTTTTGTTGATTTTCTTTTCTTGCTTTCCTCTTCTTTTTTTTTCAACGATACTTCTTGTCCTCGAGCTGAAGCCTGCTCAAAACAAAATAAAACAACAAACTTTTCTTCTGCCCCAGTGTGGGCTTTTAGTTAACATAAACCATAACTTGCCGAAATGTATTCCCTTGTTAGAAGGTGGGCGCCTAACAGAAATTAAACGTGCAATGCAGAAAAGTATTCCTGTGTTAGAAGGTGGGCGCCTAACAGAAATTAAACGTGCAATGCAGAAAAGTATTCCCGTGTTAGAAGGTGGGCGCCTAACAGAAATTAAACGTGCAATGCAGAAAAGTATTCC